>JAJHSJ010000640.1:0-99326 GCA_021015155.1 Magnolia officinalis | reverse complement strand
CAGTTCGACGATCCTGATTCACTCACATGTCCCATGTACACTACAAGATGCGTCATTTAATTTTTCTGCTATCATAATGCAAAGAGGCCGGGCCCACGACTACAAAGACTAGTTTAAAGTACAATGCGATGTGATGTGTGGGGTCCACCATGATATGCATGACATCCAATCCGTCCATCATGGCAAGCTGATCCAAAACTTTGGTGAGCCATCAGCACGTAAATTCATGCCCAAAAGTACTGTGGCCCACCTGAGTTTGGGAATGGTGAGGGTCTCATCCATCCTTCTAGTGCATATCGTCTGACTAGATTGGCTGACGTGTAAAAACACTCACCCTAGGATGGTTTTAACGGTGGACATCACCATCCTAGCTCTCCCTGTGGTGTGCCCCACTTGAGTTTTGTACGGGCCTGATTTTTTTAGTAAACAATGGGAACATCGCACGTAATGGATGCATGGATGTCATGTACGTATCAAGGTGGGCCCCACATACTGTGTAATGCAATTCGTGATACGTGGAAGATATCTGATCCATACACGTGCAGTCAGCTTTCGGACACGTTGTAAGCATGTGAATCCTACCTCTGATTGTTGTTGTATTTGGACCATTGACTACTTCTCATTTCAACCGTCCATTAGATGTCCACTAATCAACCATTGTAATTTTTGGGTTGTAATCTATCTAAGGTGGTCACTGCAATTGGTCCCATTTGATCAGAAATACATGCATGCTACTTTCCTAAGCCTCAGCCAGAGTATCAACGTCTTCTCCACTGATTTGACGACGAGCCTTCGAAAATAGGCTGCCATTTGGTAGGGTGTTGGTGGTAGTGATCTGAACTTGCCTATCGTATGTGATTAACTAGGATTGACGACCCTAGATGGATAATTGTTTGGGAATTGATATAAGGGAGGTACCTTAGTTTTCCAATCCTGTTATATGAAAAGGACTTATAAAAACTTGGTAATCACGCTCATAACATCGCACTGCATGTGCCCCGGGTTTGAAGAGCACAGAGGGAAGAAAGCATGCCGCGACCGTAAGATGGTGTCACACGAGGGAGTGTAGGCGAGGGCATGCATCATTATTCATATCATTCTTGCATTAAATAAGAGTATTCATGGATGTTTTGATGATTTATTGCTTTATCATTACTGCGTCTGAATTGATAACATGTTAACCTTTGCTGTATAGTTCCACTGAGTTGATCACTCACTCCCACATTACGGGACGGTGTTTTAAAAACCAACCAGACTCTGTCTTGATTGCAGATGACGACGCGACTCCTGAGGCGAAGCCTGACTTCGAGGATGACGAGGAGGTATTCTCCTACATGCAGTTTTCAGGCGGGTCTATGTAGTCCATGTTCTGATCGACGGGGTTACAGGGATGTTGATCAGACGCCATTCATTGTTATTTTGTACTTTTGGAGCACCCATCTGTATATTCTTTTGTTCATTTTTGGAGTATACATGTATATATAACCTAGTAACATGTTCATACTCTGGAGACTTATAATAGTTTATATATTTATATATCTATCACAGTCTTCCTCTTGCCTAATTTAATCATCTCTGGAGTATGATATGCTATTTTGGTGTAATCCCACTCATGTTTAATGCACTAACACGGACAACATTTAATCATCATTACTTATATTGCATAAGTGATGCGTTGGAACTCGGGAGTGGAGCTTATGCTCGACCCCCGATTTTCAGGGCATTACAGGTGGCTAATAGTGAAGTGTGAAGTAACCATGTGTGTACTAACAAGCTAACAAAAAAAACGAAAAGCGATATAAGTTCTAAAAAGTTCTCACGAAAAGTTTTATATATATATATATATATATAAGAGAAAAGGTACAATGCCCTCGAGCTGATTTTAACGTCCCATGAGGTCGAGCTGTGTGGACCCCACCGTGATGCGTTTCGAACATCAACACCATCAGTCAGATGCACCATTCCATCGTGGGCCTAGGTCTCAAAAATCAAGTCAATCCGTGACTTGTGTGGGCCACACCACATACAGAAGTCGAGAGGTTGCCGTGCACCATTAAACATTCATACACCATTTTTTTGGGCCCACCGAGATGTGGTTTGCAAATCTAGCCCATCCATTATGTGTGTCCCACTTGTATGAGGGTTTAGACAAGTTTCAGGCACATGCAAATTTCAGGTGGGCCCCACTAAGTGCTTTTATACGTTTTTAGCATGTCTTCACATGATTTTAGATGGTATGGCCCACCTGAGTTCCGTATACAGCTGATTTTTGGGATTCCCATAATTGAAAGGGGACCCATCAAATGCCACAGTATTGATGGTCGACACACATCACGGTGGGGCCCACACAACTCGACCTCACGGGAGCTAATAGTGCGCTCGGGCGCATAGTACCTTTTCCATATATATATATATATATATATATATATATATATATATATAAGAGTGCTTACTGTACACACCTTCTTAGTGAGCACCTGTTTACACCTTTGCATATGTGTCATGGTTATAAAATCTGAATAGTTCACATGATATGGCACCCCCCGAAACTTTACAAGCTCAATTTTCAGCTTGATTCAAAACATTAGTAGGTAACTGTAACACCCCGAAAAATTGGGGGTCGTGCATGGACTCGACTCCCGAGTTCCCGAGTGTCACTTATCATGCATTTATGATTTTTATGATTAATCAAATTTAACTACGCAATTTGGAATTACCTGAAGCATGAAGCACAATCGCACCAGTCTACTGAAATGAAGGAAATCCCACATATAAACAGGTCCGAAAATAATAAAGGGTCGCCTAAGGCGTTGCCCAACAAACAACAAAAGAAGGCTAGGTCCAAAAAGAATAAAAATGAGCCCGCGGCTCAGCAAATCTAAATCCAGCCTGATCTAGCCGATAGCGAGTCGCCCATCAGCTGCAAGTAGGAGAGCCCGTCCTCCTTGTCCAAGCTCGCCTCGCCAGGCTCCTCATGCCCTGAGTCACCTGCATCTATAAATGGGTCTGGTTGGTGTTTTAAAATACTGTTCGAGAGTGGGAGTGAGTGATCAATTTAGTGTGAACTATTGGTCTCAAGTTACAACAAGCATCAATTGTAATATGAACTTAATGAAAAGCAGACAATCATCAACACCTAATAACTCTTATTTAAAATACGTGCATGCGGGATGATATGATGCATGCCCTCGCCACAACACTCCCTCAAGCGACTCCATCTAACGATCCCATATGACAACACTCCCTCAGAGCGACCTCGACTTTCGAGTCGCCACCCTAACTAATGCGTGCAATGCGATCGTGTTAACCGAGTTATTAGTTAACTTCATTCATCCAACAGATTGGGGATTCTGATTCACCATATGTATCAATGCCCTAAGCTGGTTGCGAGGCCAAGACCCCATCAACGCGTGAGGCCGAGACCTCGCGGTCCGTGATCCCGTCGGGTTCCTCATCCCCGACACCAAGCACATGAGGAGTGTCGAAAGGAAGGGATCGTTCGGGGTCATTACGGGGAGGCGCGGTACCCCAGCGTAGGCCGACAGTTCGGACATAGTGTCCCATTCCACCATGCCCGGCTCACGAGGCTGTGGACTAGTTTCAAGTGGACTTTTTTTTTTGATAGGCTACAACGGTTGTAGGGTGGTTCAGGTTCCATACATATGTGAGCAAACAGGGTTAACATACAGGGTTAGTCAGATAGTAGGCTAGACCGCATGAGTCAAGCGAGCGTGAGACGAGTGACCTCGGGCACAAGAGACCCATGTAGTCGAACTACAGCCACCCGAACACACCCGCCCAAATCCATGGGTTTAGCCTCGAGGCGGTCCTACCCTTGGAGCCACCTTTGCTCTCCTCATGTTTCCTGACCAACCCAATGTAAAGAGGGTCATCCTTAACAAGCCGACTATTCAGACTGTCACTAACATGTCATCATCATACTCCATGCATCTCAGTCATACGAATTAGATGATCCTAGCAAGCAATCAAGCAATATAGTGCATGTGAGGTGTGTGGGTGGGTGTGAGAAGTTACGCACTTCCTCCATCTCAAGCCATCATATGCATAAGAGTAATGGAAGGATACAAACATGGATTCATAACAAGTGAAAGAATGACACGACAAAGCATATTAGTATCCATTCACGAAAATCATGTGCATCAACAAATAACATTATGAAGAACATCATGTGCATCCATACAATTTCAAGAACCTACAATTCCTAGGATTTCTCTAGGCTTTCAAATGTACCAATCAAGCATACAAAATCATTAAGCTAGTATTATAATTGGTGCTAGGCCACCTAAGAACAATAATCCGCACCTTCAGATTCGTTGAAGGCTTGGGAACGTTCTAAGAGAGTGGATTTTGGGGGTGGTTTGGCCGGGATCCCTAGAACAACATTTATATGTTAGAATCCGAAACAAATCCCTTCTCATCACAAGGGTTTCAAGGGAAAGGTGGGTTAGAATCTTACCTAAACGATCAACGGAGAGAAGAGAGGCGATTTCGGATGGGGTTTCTTCTTGGAGGAGATGTAGAGAGTTGTGGGGTTTGCTTCCTTGGGCCCCATCTCGATTCTAGGGTCCACTCTCCTTCTTCCTCTCTTCCTCCTTTCTCTTTTCTCTCTTTTCTCTCTTTTCTCCCCTAGGGCAAATTCGTATGGGAGAGGGGTGCCCAAAAGAAACCCCTTTTTATAATTTCAGATTTGGTGCAAATGGCCCCAAGCTTCCACAATTTCCTAAAATAGACCACTAGGACTCCCTATTGGTGTTGGGGCGGCCCTAACACCCCTCTAACCACCAAATTTGGTGTGTAGGTGCCCTATGGCTTGACTAGGGTCCATGCAAAATTTTAGGGCGAACGGATGAACGGATATATGATCTGAGCAAGCGTTGCCGACCTTTAAGTGGCCCTTTGGGGGCCATTCTGATTGATGGGGCATTTCTGGTGGCCCTCTGGCCATGAAATTTATAGGGTAGGTGATCCATGGCCCGATGAAGGGCCATGCAAAAATTTGGGAGCGATCGGATATGGGGTTTGATTGCACGGGTCTGATTTACGATCAACGGTCATCGTACCACGATCGGGGCCCAGATTTGGTGGGCAGGCGTTGAAAAATACATTAAACCTTCACCGTAAATTTGGAAGAAATCCGACGGCTGGAAGGCCCAGAGTCTCAGTTTCTTTTGTCAGTGTCAGATTTTAATCTGGCATTGGTGGGGCGCATTGGGCAAGCGCCAGATGGTACTTCTGGGTGTCCACTGGGTCCGCAGTCCGCGATGGACTACAAGCCCAGTGAGATCTATAATTTTCTAAAGTTTTAGATTTTTCTGACCCTCCTTGGTTGCTGGGTGGCCCACACGGGCCGTCTTTAAGTGTAAACAGTCATCTGGCTTAGTGGCCTGCACCAGGCCTTATTAAGGCCTGTCTGGTCTATTAAATTGGGCTAATCTTGGATTAATTAACTCGTGTATAAGCTAACATTGAGTGCTAATGGTCAGTATGTGATAGTATAAGTTAATTAAAAAAAAATATCAAGGATTTTTGGAAATCCAAAACAGTGAAAATCCGGGATGTTACAATCTACTCCCCTTAAAAACAATTTCGTCCCCGAAATTGCCTAAGGGTAGTAAGTAAAGGTTTCATTATTTCATTTGCCTAGGTTTTGTTGAATTCAAGTTCATATGCATGGTAAGGTGTGTACTATCTATACTAGTTTGGCTCATTCTAGTCTACCCCCCTTAAAAGTTTTCGCCTTTGAGGTTTGAAAACAAATGTCAAAATCATTATTATCGTATTAAGAGGTTGTTGGTAACGTTTACCTAATGATGGTATATTCTACTCTTTTAGGATTGGGCTAATACGGAAAGACAGTTGTGGTAGGCTTTGATCCCATACGTCGATCCTCTGCTTGACCATGATAGAAAGATCGTTGTATCCATTCCTAGCCCTGGTAGATCATGGTCTTCTGCTCGGTCAAAGCAGTGAGTCCGTTGGTGTTCACCTAGGATTAAGAATTGGGTCAAGCCGCGAATACATCGCAAGTTTATGGTCCCATGATTCCGTAGTCTGATCAATCTTAACATTTGGAAGACATCAAAATCTTTAACAGTTTAAGCTTCACATTTATAATATTTTTCTTTTACCAAGAGAATATATATATATATATATATATATTATATATATATATATATATAATATATATATATATATATATATATATAATATCCTAATGGATTGTCCTGTAGGTTATGGTCCACTTGATGTATAACTTCTAACTTTTAAATGCATGGAGCATATAACCCGTTTAATAGATTAGCTCTATCATAAGGAACTCTTTTGGTAAAAATAAGCCATATCCATTTATCGAGTTAGTCACAGCAGCAACAATGAAATGGTCGGGTGTGACCTTTGATTTTACAAGGCCTCTGTGTTATTATATCGAATCCACCATTGGATGACACTAAAACAAACTTTGTATACTGTTTTTAATTGTATAGTCCACTTTATCACGGATGAGGCTGATTTTTGGGTCGTGGGTATAGAGGTGTACATGAGTCGAGTTGAGTTGAGCTTAATACTGATTCAAGTTGAGTCGAGCTACGTCTAACTCAGACTAGACTTGAAATGTTCCAAGTACTCAAAATATGGCTTGACTCAATAGTATTTTGATATGAGTCAAGTTGAGTTTTTTCGAACCGAGTTAAGCAAGTTATCAAGCTTATACTGCTCGTGTACAACTCTACTTAAGTGTAACATGAGGTGACACATATGATGGTCAAGATGGATTCACACATAAAAAGTACGGTGGGTCCACCCAAGCTAGGAACCCAATTCTCTCTCCTTGGCATTTGGTAAAGTTTCTATGCTGGTTGGACACGAGGTCTAGTTTAATCTATACATTCGCGCTCTATGCTGACATAGCAGAGCATCTTCCAACCGTCCACATGGCATGCTGATAAGCCTATCATGACCGTACAGATAGATGAAATTCAGGTTAGATGAGTATACCTAAAATGTTTGGTAGAACAGAAATAATAAATCATCCGATTGGTGGGCTTAAAAGAACGGTAGAGAACGAAAATATATGGTTATCATTCATGCTGCAAAAGTAATAGGATTGTCGTCATTTATTTAGTGGTAAGACATGGGCCATCCAATCATATCCTGCCAGTTCGACGATCCTGATTCACTCACATGTCCTATGTTACTATGTACACTACAAGATGGTCATTTAATTTTCTGCTATCATAATGCAAAGAGGCCGGGCCCACGACTGCAAAGACTTGTAGTTTAACTTACAATGAGATGTGATGTGTGGGGCCACCCATGATATGCATGACATCCAATGCGTCCATCATGGCAAGCTGATCCAAAACTTTGGTGAGCCATCAGCACGTAATTCATGCCTAAAAGTACTGTGGCCCACCTGAGTTTGGGAATGGTGAGGGTCTGCATATCGTCTGACTAGATTGGCTGACGTGTAAAAACACTCACCCTTGGATTGTTTTTAACGGTGCACATCACCATCCTAGCTCTTCCCTGTGGTGTTGCCCCACTGAGTTTTGTACGGGCCTGATTTTTAGTAAACAATGGGAACATCGCACGTAATGGTGCATTGGATGTCATGTACGTATCAAGGTGGGCCCCACATACTGTGTAATGCAAATTTGTGATACGTGGAAGATATCTGATCCATACACGTGCAGTCAGCTTTCGGACACGTTGTAAGCATGTAATCCTACCTCTGATTGTTGTTGTATTTGGACCATTGACTACTTCTCATTTCAACCGTCCATTAGATGTCCACTAATCAACCATTGTAATTTTTGGGTTTGTAATCTATCTAAGGTGGTCACTGCAATTGGTCCCATTTGATCAGAAATACATGCATGCTACTTTCCTAAGCCTCAGCCAGAGTATCAACGTCTTCTCCAGTTGGATAAGAGACCATGGGACCCACTAGTTTCAGGTGGGACCCACATTCCTTCGTCCTATCCAGCTCTCATTTTCTATCAGTTGAGATGAATTAATCAAAGCATTGAATGCATTAACAAATCCAAACGATCATGGGAAAGCTTTAAGTAGAGGGCGGCCATATCTTACTTGAGTACCTTTCAAAGTTCGCCAGACAATCTACAGTACGGTTGTACAGCTGTGAATCTGGACTGTTTATGTGGTGGGCCACACTGGATTTTTGTGATACAGATTGCATAGTGACATTAATACCACTTAGCTTGGTAGTGTAGTTCGGTAGTGTTGGACGCGGATTTCCTGGGAAAGCCTTTGCAGGAAGTTCCTGCACTGGGAAATTAGGTGGGGCCTACTGTGATGTTTGTAAGAAATCCTCCCGTCCATCCATTTTTTGAGTTCATTTTAGGATATGTTACCAAAATGAACCGTATCCAAAGCTCAAGTGAGCCAAAAACGTGATAATTAAATTTCCACAGTTGAAATATTTGTGGGGCCACAGGAGTTTTGATTCATGCTAATAATTTTTTTTCAGTTCATCCCAATAGGAATGACGTTATTAACGGTATGGATGGCATCTAAACATCACTGTTGAACTCAGGAAGGTTTCAACGGTAAGAATTTTCCTAACCATATTTTCCTTTAGTACAGCTCAGTGAAGCTTTGGATATGGTTCATTTTTGACCACATATTCTAAAATGAACTCACAAAACAGATGGACGGGGAGGATTTCTAACAATCATCACAGTGGCCCCACCTAAGTTCTCAGCGCAGGAACTTCCTGCGAAAGGCTTTCGCAGGAAATCCGCGTCCGGTAGTGTTGGGCTGTGGCAGGATTTGATTGGCCGAGTTCCACTGTAGAAAGGGCGGCGCAAATCAGGTTTGAAATTGAACAAGAACTCGACCTAGCCAAATGTGACAGCGCACGTTCCCAATCAAAATCCGCCATATTTCAACTCAACCGACTGAGTAGAATCAAAGGTAGTACCAGAGCATCCCTCAAATAGTATTTCTGAGGAACATTGTCCCTACAAGGGCACATGTGATAGGAGCCGTTCATCGGTGGGACCTATCTTCTTCTGTCCTGATGTAATCTTTCGTTAGTACATGTATAGACATGGACGTGGATTGTGCACGGAGACGCTTACCGCCCTTTATTAAGACTTTGTGAGGCCCATTTTGATGTACTGGTTTTATACTGTTTATTTATTTTTTAGTTCATTTTAAGACATTATCTTAAAATTGAAGAATTTTCGAAGCTCAAGTAGACCACACCATAGAAATAGTGTGGATATATATTTTACTGTTCATAAGACTCAGAGTGATATCTATGTGCCATCAAACCTTTTCATAAAGTCACATGCTATAAATGGACGAAGGTAAAACGCAAAACATCAACTTCGTCAATAAGCTTTATTGCCTAAAAAACTCTCGTGTTGGCTTACTTTAGCTTTAGATATATTTCTATTTTAAGCTCTTGCATGAAAATGAGCTCATGAAATGAATAGACTATATGGATAAATACATACATCATGGTGGGTCCATAAAATATTTACATGAAAGGGATGACCTACTCAGTGTGCAGAATCCGCATTCAATTCTAATCGGCGAGAATTTCTTATGGAAGCCTTTCACGGTCTGTTCCTACGCTCGAAACCTAGGTGGGGCCCACAATAAGCTTTGTGATGTTTTTTTTACCATCCAACCTATAAATAAGGTCATGTATACCTTGATGAAGTGAAAAAAAATAAAATCAGCTTGATCTGAAACTTATGCAGCTCCCAAGAAGCTTTTAATGGTAGGCCTTCAATCCCCATTTTGTGGCCACTTAAGATTGGTTCTGCCTAATTTTAGATTTATAGGTATGATGATCTTTAAATAGGGATGGACGGCATGGATAATATGTTTGAATTACGGTAGCCCCCACAGAGCTCTGCCCGGATAGATAACCGTCCAGACGGGGGTTGGACCAATCCGCTTCCGGTGGTCAGATACTTATGGAAAAAATCACCTCGAGCATCAGTTGAATTGCCGTTGTGCCACTAGGATGGTCATTGCGCCCCGCACATCCAAACGACCAACCGCACACCCGCCTCGGGCACTCATATGCACGAAATATACAAATGGGAAGATGGGGATGTGGGGCCCATGTTGATGGCAACCCATATATGTTGAATGTGGACCATTATTAAATTGTTTTTTGGCCGTTCCATTTGTTTGTACATATTCAACTAATCCAATGGATGTGGCTGCCTAACTTTTGATCTTAGCCATATTATCCTGGGGCGGTGGGGCCTACCGGATGAGTGGCCTTGGATGGTTCTCATCCTTGCATCACAGATACCATGTGGACCTCACACCCACCATCAGCTGCCACGGGCGTGATTGATGCCGTTGATTAGGCAGTGCGCACTGTAAGGCTACCATACCGTATACTCATCAAGTGAGCCACAGATTAATGTACGTGAAATTTTGGACTTCGGATGTTTCCTGACCGCCGATTTCTCTTGTACAAATGTGAGGTATCTCATCAGCCTACTGGTTTAAGGGCCTGTTTGGGAGCGTGGATTTGGAACCCCCTGGATTTGGAAACCCCCTGGATTGTAATTGGCTATGTGTGTTTGGCATCCTAAGTGTAAATCAACTTTAATCTAAAAGTACATATGCACGGTGCATTTACAAGGGTTTGAATTTAATTACTAAATCAATTTTAATATCTTTAATTAGTGAGATATGTAATTTTTGACACAATGGTTGTGATAAGCCCGCTGAAATATATGCTTGGCTTGAAAATGATGAAATTCCAAGTCTTGGGTGGGCTGCAAGCACAAGATCATGTATGAGCGACACACTAACGATTTTTATCGTTGATTAACATGGACAATGTCTGGACGATGCTGATTTACATGGACAATGTTTGGACGCTGCTGATCATCATTAGTGGGCCATGTGCCCAATAAAATGATGGTATAGTGACACACATGTTACACCACGGCAACTATTGAAATGATTTTAGTAGGTGTAATCCAAACTCTCACAGTGGATTGCAAAGGGGATTTGAAACCTTGAAACCCCCAATTACTTTATGTTGCCAAACAACCGGGGGATTTGAAACCCCCTCAAATCCCCTCCAATCTATGGTGCCAAACAACCCCTAAGTAAGGAAAAAGCATGAAACAATAATGAAAAATATAATCTTTTTGCTCAAGTAGTTAAAATCTTAAATTTATGAGGTAGTTATTGAATCCACGAGAAATAATTGTTGTGCGTAGTTGACATACGTTAGGCACGGAATTAACCTTAGAACGATTCAAACGCGCAATATAAAAATGAAAAGACGAGAAATCACAGAGATATACAACAATTTATGTGGAAAAAACCCTTGCGGAAAAAACCACAACACTAAGCGATATATCAATCCACTATAAATGAAAATTTATAAGAGAGATGATTTACAGATCTCGAAATCCATCGTCTTTCGATAAAAAATTTATTTTCAAAACCTTAGAAAATTACTTTGGACTCTCTCACATCCGTTCCTTAACACTTGTTGATGTCAAAATCCAGATCACCCACCACTCATTGCTGCGGACCTTCGACGAACTCTGGCCCTGCACAAAAGGTTATGCAAAGGAGACCCTGGTTAAACCAGGGGATAGAGGTGGGCATCGAGTCGAGTCGGACCGGATTGGCCCCAACTCGACCCGGTCCGAAGTTTTTAACACCTGACCCGAACCCGATCCGAGACCAAGTCCGGGTCCATTTACTCGATTCGAACCGTTGTGCTATTGGCCTGACCCGAACCGAGTCCGACTCGGTCTAAAAAATTGAGTCGGATCGGATTATATAAGGTTCGGATCGAATATTCTTGACATTAAAAGTTTCAATGGTAGACGTTCAATCCCACTGCTTTTTGCAGTGTGGTCCACTTGATCTTTAGATCTATCTTATTTCAGGTCAAGCCTTAAGACGAGCCTGCCGAGTGGATGGACGGTTTAAATATAACACATACCTCATGATGGGACCCACAGAACTTGCTGATGGCAACACGCCAAACCATGTCTACTGGTGCGTAGTACACCTGCCGATCCGCGTCCCAAGGTTTTTCCTTGGGACGTGGATTTTATGCTATGTGGGCCCATAGTGATATTTGTAAGAAATCCACACCATCCATCAGTTATGAGGGCTCATTTTAGGACATGATACCAAAAAATAGGTGGATCTAAAGCTCAAGTGTGCTGGACGAGAGGGAAAACAGAGGAAGGTAGTAATTAAATCTACACTGTTTCCTCTCGTAAGGGCCACTTGAATCTTGGATTATACTTCATTTTTGGCAGCATGTATTAAAATTAGCTCCCAAAACGGATGGACGGTGTGGATTTATCACAAACATCATGGTGGGACCCACCTAACATCCCAAGCAAGGACGTGATGGGCTCCCTTGTCGTCAGGGAGCTCTGTTCGAGGAACCTCGAGACGTGTGAGAGAAGATAGATTGGGTACTCCTCATCCCACTATTCAAATGATGGTAAGTCAGTGCTCCGTGGGCACCACCATGATGTATTTACTTCATCCAAGCCGTCCATCTATTTTTCTAGATCATTTTATGTTATTAAAAAAAAGAGGTATATCCCAATCTCAAGTGGACAACATTACAGGAAATAATGGTGAATAAATGTTGTGCAGATCGAATCGAATCGAATCGGATCCATTCGGATCGGGTTCCGGATCGGGTCGGTACGGGTTGACCATTGATTCGAAATCGATCCGATTAACGGTCAGATCTTGCTGGGCCACCTCGATCCGACCCGATCATGGCCTTCGGTTCGTATCTATTCGGGTCGGATCGGGGCAGATCCGCCGGATCGGTCCCTTTCTGCCCAGCTCTACCGGGGGACCCTCCGATGCCTAAGTCAGGCCAGTGAATCGGGGTCTAAGTCGTATGAAGAGAGAGGGTGCTATATCTTGTGTACCTATAGCAATGGAGTCCTTTGGTATTTATACTTGTGGGTCGGGTGGATCACGTCCGTCAATCTCGGCATGATTTACTCAACCAAGCGGATATTACAATCGTGGAGATATCCTCCACATTCCTTGGACCGCGCAGCGTATCGCGTCTTAATGACGCGTATCTCTAGGCAAGATCTTCGGTCACTTCCGCATTTAGGTTAGTCTCCAGGCTCGGCACACGGAGTGTCCTCACCCGGGCTCGACCTCAACTTGTCTAGACCCGAGGCCGAGTCTTAGTATTCAGAGTGTCAGCCCAGGCTTGACTTCGTCATGTTTAAGCCTGAGACCGAGCAATCGGAGTTTACGTCGGAATGCTCGGGGTCGGAGTTCATGGGATGTCGTCCTCAGACGGGGACGAGGACGAGGATGAGAGCTCGCCTCGGCCTGCTAATAGTCGTAACTCAGAGGTCGGCTCACACTTGATGTGATATTCTTCTTTCGAGGCTTCAATAACTGACTCGGGTAGCTCAGACCGACCTTGATTATCATTGTTCAGATTCCCCATAACAGAAGCCCCCTACTCTCTAGGTCCGAGCCTGGATCTGGAGAGTAAATACTCAGGGAAACGAAATGACATATCACTTCCCTAGCTCATGATAGCGATTAGAGTGATCGGGGCATATTCAATGCGATTCGTACACCTCCGATTCCACATGCGACACAATGGCTGCACTTTTTGATTTCTGTCCTCTCAGCAAAGGACACGTGGCGACGGTTACAATTTGCAGACGGCGGGGCGAAAGAGGCTGCGCCACATGTGTCGGAGGAGCGAGGAGGCGTCTGTGTCTTTAATGACATTAAATGTTGAGAAGATTCTGACCTTGAAGCATGGATTCAGACGTATCACACTCTTCCACATGTCCCTCGGCACCAGTACCGAGTCGTATCGGGTTCTGGAACGGTTGTTAGTAATGATGGCACCGAGTGATGAGGTGGCTATATAAACTCCTCCCTCCCTCTCTCTCACACTTCTCGCGTTCTCATTTTCTCTGTTCCTTCCTTCCGAATCGCCTTCTGCCGAAAATCGCCCCAGATGCTCCTGTTGCCGAAGCCACCGCCGACGCTCAGCCCCCCAGCTTAGTAGCTGGTCCTTCTACTCGGAGGGAATGATAAATTTTTTTTTTTTTTTGCAATGTAAATGGATTTTTTTTATCAATGATGATTACACGCAGGCGGCTTGTTTGTGTGTGTTAATTGTCGTGATAATTCTTAGATGTTATTGTGTTAAGGACCGACCCCTTGAGGGGCCAACACCCCACGAATGGCGCGCTCAGTTGCTTTTGTAGATTAGTCGTTGTGTGACGAGCCCACCCCTTTATCAGGGAATAGGGTCGTCTTTAGGCTTTTTCCCTGCGTGTGAGGGGATCCCCATGTAGATTTTCGTGAGTTTAATGTCCCGACCCCTTCTTGAAGGGATTGGTCCGTTAAGTTAGCCTCTGCTTGTGGGAGGTAACTTCTTCCGTTTGTAGATTGCAGATGTAGGAAATGAGGAACTTTTATTAGAGGGCTCAAAAGGCTAGTAGCTCTGGGCAACACATTCATTGAGGGCCTTTAATGACCAATAGATTTTCACTGATAGTATATCTTCAAGTGCTCAACGTTCCAGGGATGAGGGAGTGGACGTCCCTCGAGGTCTTCCAAGTGATAGGAACCTGGCTGAGGATCTGATCACGCGATAGGGCCCTTCCCAGTTGGGCCCGAGTGTCTCAGCCCCCGGCTCTGTCGTATTTTGAATGACGCGACGGAGGACCAAGTCCCTTAGCTGGAAGCGCCTTATCTCGACCCTTGAGTTATAGAATTGTGCCACTTGGTGATGTGTAGCAGCGACTCGGAGTCGGGCGATATATCTGGCTTCTTCGAGTAAGTCGAGGCTTACTATGATGTGCTCCGCATTCTGATCTTCCTAGTAGTTTCTGACCTGAGCTGTCGGGAGGCTGATCTCGACTGGGACGATTACCTCCGAGCGTAGGATAGTGAAAAGGGGGTCTCCCCAGTAGATGATTGGGCCGTGGTCTGATATGCCCATAGGACAAATGAAAGCTCCTTAGCCCAGTTGCCCTTCGCTTTTTCTAACTTTGTTCTCAGGTGGTGCTTGATGACCTTGTTTATAGCTTTCACCTGCCCATTGGATTGTGGACGTCGAGGCGAGGAATAAGCGTTTGAGATGCCGAGCCCCCAACACATGCCCCTGAACTTATCAATGTTGAACTGCTTGTCGTTGTCATAGACGATGGTGTGCAGGATTCCGAATTGACAAATGATATTCTTTCAGACAAAGTCGACCACTTTTTGTTCGGTTATCTTAGCCACAGGTTCGGCGGGTTCGGCCTTGGCCCATTTGGTGAAGTAATCAACTGCAACAATAACGAACTTCACATGTTCTTTCCCTGTGGGCAGAGGTCCAATGATGTCGATCCCCCACTGAGCGAACGGCCATGACCCACTCATTGGGGTCATTTCTTCCGCGGGCTGCCTCGGTATTGCTGCAAACCTCTGACATTTGTCACACCTTCGGACATAATCTTTCGAGTCCTCTCAGATGGTTGGTTAGAAGTACCCCTGGCGGAGTATCTTCAAAGCTAAGGCTCGGCCACCGGAGTGATTACCGCAGATGCCCTCATGGATTTCTCGTATTACATAATCAGATTCTTCGGGCCGAAGGCATCTGAGGTAGGGCCGTGAATACCCCTTCTTGTATAAGACCCCATCCAGGATAGTATATCGGGCTGCTCTGATCTTCGGGCGACGAGCTTCTAGCTTATCCTGGGAGACCTCACCAGATACAAGGTAGTCGTAGATTGGGTCCATCCAACTTGGTGCAGTCTCGATCGGGTTGATCACTTCTCGTTCCATTTGGTCGATGCTCGGGCTCTCCATGAATTCTACAGGAATGATCCGAGGAATCTTTCCTTCCGTGGCCGAGGCTAACCTTGTTAGGGCATTGACATAAAAGTTCTTTGCCCTCGAAATTTGGTTGATGACACAACTCCAGAACCACTCGATCAATTTCCAGGCTTTGGCCAAATAAGCTACCATCTTGGTCTCTTTGGCTTCGTACTCGGTGGAGATATGGTTCACCACAAGTTGGGAATCAAATCGTACTTCAAGGGACTGAACCCCCAAACTCGCAGCCAGCATGAATCCTACCAACAGAGCTTCATATTTTGCTTCGTTATTGGAGGCTCTGAAGCCGAGCCTGATGGCATACTGGATGGTTGTAGTGTCGGGCGCGACCATGACGATTCTCGCCCCAGCTCGCTTGACGTTCGAAGATCCGTCATCTACCTCCGTTCCGACTCCAAATCTTTGGCAGGTGATGGAACGGGGGGGGGGGGGGGGGGGGGTCGCCGAGGCTGTTTCTGCTTTGGTATCGCCATTCAGGGTAGTGAATTCGGCTATGAAGTCAGCCACAACTTGGCCCTTGATCGCAATCCTCGGACGGTATTGAATGTCAAACTCTCCGAGTTCTATTGCCCATTTTGTAAGCCGTCTGGAGACATCTGGTTTCCAAAGGACCTGCCTGAGTGGGGAGTCGGTTAGGATGACGATGATATGTGCCTGGAAGTACGGACGAAGCCTCTGTGCTGAAAAAACTAAGCTGAGCGCCAACTTTGTCGGAAACAAAGGTTACATTGTCGGGGCTCTCTTTTAGTCGGAAAGTCAAAAGCTTTATTTCCAAAAAAATAAAAAATAAAAAAATTATCCGTACACGGGGCGCAAGTGATGGGAACCGTTCATCCGTGGGACCCATGTCGGATGCCTTCTGCCCACACCACCCCCAGCAGTGGAAAGGGATTGGCTACTCCCCCTGCCGCTAGCCCATGGCTAGCGTTCGATGCTCCGTGGCCCACCACGATATATGTGTTTCATCCATACCATTCACCCATTCTTTGATATCATTTTATGATATGATCCCAAAAATGAGGTTGATCCAAATTTCAAGTGGACCGCACAATGTTGATTGAATGCCCACCATTAAAAACTTCTTGGGGGCACAAAAGTTTTGGATCAAGCTAATATATATTTTTTCCCTTCATCCAAGTCTTTATGATCTACTCAGCTGGTTATATGTCAAATAACCATTACTGTGGGCCCTAAGAGATTTTTAATGGTGGGAATTCAATAACTATTGTCTTCCCATGGTGTGGTCCACCTGAGATTTAGTCTACCTCATTTTTGGCATCAAGCCTAAAATTATCTTTCAAAATGGATGGATGGTGTGGCTAAAACACATACATTACGGTGGGGTCCACATAGCACCTACCACTAGCCACCTGGACAGTGGCGGCATCACTAGCCAAACGCCTTCCCCAGCAGTGGCGTGGTGATGTGTTGGGCGCTGTGGGGCTCACCTTGATGTATGTGTTTTACATATGGTGGTCACATCTAGATGTCAAAATTTGCCTTGCGTATCAACTAAATTATAGTTGTGCCACTGTAATCGTGGACGTGGAAGTGACCCTTTGGGCAATTTGGATGGGAGAATGAAGGTAAAAGAAGAAATTGAAAGTAAATGGTATTTGAGATGTGTTTGAATACAATTAAATGTATAGAAATGAAATAAAGATGGAAGTAAATGCGGCGTAAATGATTACATAGAGGATTGGAAATATACAAAGTGAAATGACATTTTAATCTTCCTCGGACCGTTGCACTAGTAAGTAAGGGTGACACTCTAGCATGTTAATAAATAATGATAGTCCAAAACAATTCAATTACCGATTGCATTATTAAAATCACACTAATAGAATGATATAAATTGTTCAAAGGTTAGTCATCAAAATGGATGGTTAAAAAATATTGATAAGTTACTTGTCTGTGATCTTATGTTTTTAGCTTACTACGATCTCAAAATTTCCTCATTTTTTTGACAAAAATATGATTTCAATAAGATTGTTACAATCATTCCGTTAAATATTACACACACACGCTAATTTAAGATATTAAAGTTAATTTGAAATATCATATATGTTCCTTTGAATATATTGAAATACTCGAATGCATTCTCAAGTTCTGCTGGTTGCTCCCATCCAAATTAACTATTTAGATTTCGAATGCATTTTATTTACTCTCATTCAATCACAATTGAATATCCCATTTACTCCCACTTTATTTACCTTTATCTGTTTATTTTTCTAAATACAATGGAAATAAGCTGTAAATGGATAATTATTACTTTTACAATGGAAATAATTATTTCTAAATACAATGGAAATAATTATTTCTAAATACAATGGATAATTATTACAATTGCTTTAAAAAGATGAAATGCGGCTGTAATTTTGCCACGAAAATCGTGGCACAAAATGCTGTTATTTAATGAAAATTACAGTGGTAATTTTTGTGAGGCCCATCGTCATGCATGTGTCTGATTTACACTGTACATTTATTCTAGGTGCTTATTTTAGGGCATGATCTAAAAAATGAAGCAGATACAAGGCTCAAGCAGACCACACCACATGAAATAGGTGGAAATGAACGCATACCGTTAATAGTTAAAATGAACCTAGGACTCACAGGACGCATACCTGTCATCCAAACCATTCATAATATCATATAGACATGCATAAAAGGGAAAAAATAAAAATAAACTCGATCCAAAACTTCTAATGGCCCCATAGAAGCAATGAATGGTAAGTTTTCAATTTTCCCCTGTTTCATGTGGTCTGGTCCACCTTAGCTTTGTATTTGCCTCGTTTCTAGGCTCACGCCCTAAAATGAGAGGAAAAATCGAATGGACAACATGAATCAAGCATACACAAAAATATCCTCCTTTACTCTGGTTTCAACCCTTGTCAACCTCAAGTCATTGTCAAAGGGCAGTTGTTCAACCCATTGTCAACGTCAAGTCATTGTCAGATGATGGTTGCCGAAGGCAAGTACATGGATAAATAATAATTGCCCATGTACACCCTATTTATCCTGTAAATCCAACTCCCAGTTACCTTCATTTAAAAGCTCTCAAATGAGGTATGTGGGTGGGTGCTCTTTGTCTACCTATTTTTCTAGTTTTCTAGGTCATTTTAAGACATTAGTTGAGATATAAATCTTAAGCAGACCCTACCATATATAGCAGTTGTGATTGAACATGAATTGAACAACACTTGTTAAAAGCTTTATAAGAGACCCATTTTAGATCAAGTTGATATTGTGTTTACCTTTATTCATTTTTGCCTGTATCAGGTACCAGACTTGATGGCAAATAAATAGAGAAAATTAGGGAAGTGGACCCCACCTTTTAGCTAGTCGGTTTTATGAAAGAAGACAAACCTTATTTTGCAAGTTAGACCTCCACGTGCGGAGACCCTTTTTTTGGACGAAAATACCCCTCTTTCCACTGCAAAACGGCAGAGCCTCCCTTCTCATTCCACTTTCACTGCCGCTTTCACTGCCGCTTTCCTGCCCATTACCTCACGGCCGTTGCTTTCACCCCCTTTTCTCACTCCGTTTCCACGAGACAGACCAGCGCAGCTCCTTTTGGTGGGCCCCCCTTATCAGCGTTTTGTCGTCTTCTTAAAATGGTCGGTCCAGGGAAGAAATCACGCACCGCAGGTATGATACACCACTCAGTTGGGCCCACACCAGTCCTGTGGCTGGTGGTCGGTGCTCTGTGGGCCCCCCAATCACAATGTGTTTCATCGTTTCCGTTCATCCATTTTTACAGATCATTTTAGAGGTTTATCCGAAAAAATAAGAGGTTTCCGTTCATCCATTTTTTAAGATCATTTTTATGGCCCCAAAAAGTTTTCAATGGTCGATGTTCATTAAACACTGTTTCCTGTAATGTGGTCCAATTGAGATCAGGATATACCTCATTTTTTGTATAATACCATAAAATGATCTATAAAAATAGATGGACGGCATGGATGAAACACATACATCATGATGGGGCCTACAGAGCACCGAACACCCGCCATTGGCTGGTGGTAGGGGGAGTAGTCAATCGGTTTCCTGTAGAATATATACGCCGTCCATCTGTTTTTCCTTCTAAATTAAGGTGTTGAGCCTCAAATTGAAGCATACCAAAATATCAAGTGGATCATACCACTGGAAACAGTGGACATAATGATTTTCGAGTTTGCCCTGCTGATTTTGATGTTTGCCCCGCTGATCTCATGTCTGGCCCGCTAATATTTTACATATATAGTGAGGAACTCATTTACTTCCTAATGAAATAACATGTTCATGTCCACCAATTAATTGACATGAAAAAATCAAGTGCCAAAATGATTGATATTGAGAAAGACTTGTGCTAGCATATGTTACTTAATAAACTAATAGGGAACGGTTACGAACTGGGATTTCTTGATACCCAGTACATGTCCCCATCTTAAGCACTATTCGCCTCACTGTTTTTGTAGTTTGCCCTGCTGATATTTCACTTTGCCTCGCCGTTTTTCTAGTTTGCCCCGCTCTCCATCCGTTTTTCCAACTTATTGTAGCGGTTTAGCCCGAAATTGAAGCATATCAAAAGATCAATTGGATCATACCATGGGAAACAGCGGAGCATAATGATTGTCACCGTTGAAACCATAGTGGGCCCAAGAAAATCATCCATGTCTGTAATAATGTAACAGACATAGATTCCATGTATGAATGGGCTTGATTTGTGTGTGTGTGTGTGTGTGTGTGTATATATATATATATATATATATATATATATATATATATATATATAAAGGTTATATGAGGATCTTTAATAGGATTGTAAGGGTCATTTTTAGTTTTCTATTTTGGGATATCGTAAAAAATATGATTTACGATAAGATTTGTAATTCGATACAATTCAACCCCTACTACGATTTGCGACACGATATCGATTTTGACAACATTGGTCACATGACTCACATCACTTGCATCTGACTGTAATGATGCCTAAAATGGTGGTTTTATAGCGTGAAAATGTAAGGATTATATATAACATCACCTCCATCCTTTGCAAGTGTAATTGGCTCTCGATATACGAGCCACATTTTATGTTTAAACAAACACTCGGAAATGGTAATGATGGCTCCTTTGCATTTCATATGAAATTGGAAAATCAAACATGCATTGGGGAAAAACATTCTAATTGAAGAGGGAGAGTTTGAACAAAAATCGATTTTTCTAGTTTGCCCCGCAGATATTTCACTTTGCCTCGCTGTTTTCTAGTTTGCCCCGCAGATATTTCACTTTGCCTCGCTGTTTTCTAGTTTGCCCCGCAGATATTTCACTTTGCCTCACTGTTTTTCTAGTTTGCCCCGCAGATATTTCACTTTGCCTCGCTGTTTTTCTAGTTCGCCCGCCGATATTTCACTGTGCCTCGCAGTTTCTCTAGGTTGCCCCGCCGGTATTTCACTTTGCCTCGCTGGTTTTCTAGTTTGCGCCGCTGATATCTCACTTTGCCTCGCTGTTTTTTAAGTTTGCCCCGCTGATATTCTAGTTTGCCCCGCCGTTTCTCTAGGTAGCCCCGCTGATATTTCAGTTTGCCTCGGTGTTTTTCTAGTTTGCCCCGCTGGTCTTCTACCATTGTACTAAGTAAACTCCGCTGGGCCCACATTGAATGTATGTAGTATATCCACTCCGTCCATCCGTTTTTCCAACTTATTTTTGCAGTTTAGCCCGGAATTGAAGCATGTCAAAAGATCAATTGGATCATACCATGGGAAACAGCAGGGCATAATGATTTTCACCGCTGAAACCATAGTGGGATACAAGATATATTTTTCTTTGTTATCTATAGAGAATCATTCTCAACGCAAGAAAATCATCCATGTCTGTAACAATGGAACACTAATTTAACACGATTTACAGAAAATAAACGGTGATGGCTCTTCGAAATGCTCACCGAATCGAACATGTGGGATATATTGCACTACTTGTCTGTTTTGTATCGCACTGGACCCTTACAAGATATATCGTGGGATATATCTGCCAATATTGTCGATATTTAAAACATTGACTATAACCACATGCTTGTAATATGCTTATATCTGTAGATTGATTGGGAGTAGTGTGTGATGAAGATGTGGGTCCCAAAAACCTAATTTACGAGTATGATCTTTAATAGGATTGTAAGGGTCATTTTTAGTTGGAGTGTGTGTGTGTGTGTGGTGTGTGTGTGTATAAAGGTTCTATGAGGATCTTTAATAGGATTGATGTGGGTCATTTTTTATTTTCTATTTAGGGAAGAAAAAAAATATGATTTACGATAAGATTTGTAATTCGATACAATTCAACCCCTACTACGATTTGCGATACGCTAACGATTTTGACAACATTGGTCACATGACTCACATCACTTGCATTTGACTATAATGATGATTTTGCTGCATTGTTTGTTTCCACAAATCATGCTTAAAATGGTGGTTTTATAGTGTAAAAATGTAAGGATTATATATAACATTACCTCCATCCTTTGCAAGTGTAATTGACTCTCGATATACGAGTCATAATCTATGTTTAAACAAACACTCGGAAATGGTAATGATGGCTCCTTTGCATTTCATATGAAATTGGAAAATCAAACACGCATTGGAGAGAAAACATTCTAATTGAAGAGGGAAAGTTTGAACAAAAATCGTTTTTTCTAGTTTGCCCCGCCGATATTTCACTTTGCCTCGCTGTTTTTCTAGTTTGCCCCGCCGATATTTCACTTTGCCTCGCTGTTTTTCTAGTTTGCCCCGCCGATATTTCACTTTGCCTCACTGTTTTTCTAGTTTGCCCCGCTGATATTTCACTTTGCCTCGCTGTTTCTCTAGTTTGCCCCGCAGATATTTCACATTACCTCGCTGTTTTTCTAGTTTGCCCCGTTGTTATCTCACTTTGCCTCGCTGTGTTTTAAGTTTGCCCCGCTGATATTCTAGTTTGCCCCGCCGTTTTTCTAGGTAGCCCCGCTGATATTTCAGTTTGCCTTGCTGTTTTTCTAGTTTGCCCCGGTGGTCTTCTACCATTGTACTAAGTAAACTCCGCTGGGCCCACATTGAATGTATGTAGTTTATCCACTCCGTCCATCCGTTTTTCCAACTTATTTTTGCCGATGAGGCCGAAATTGAAGCATGTCAAAAGATCAATTGGATCATACCATGGGAAACAGCGGGGCATAATGATTTTCACCGTTGACAAATGCATTAGTGGGATACAAGATATATTTTTCTTATAAATGTTTTTAAATCCATCGGTGCAGGCAATGAAGAAGATGCCGTTATCTCCAAGCCAGTTGTTTTTATGAATGAAGACGAACCTTCTTTTGCAACTTAGAGCTCCACATGCGGACTTTGAATTTCTAGAGGAAAATACCCCTTCTTTTTGCTCAACTCACTGCTGCTGCTTGTCAGCGTAGCTTTCACTCCCCTTGACGGAAAAAAACGAGCAGGTGCTTCCCTTGCCCTCTCTTCCAACGAATAACAGAAGTACGAAGGGTTTTCTTCTCATTTTGCTGATTGAAATCATTTGTATTGGTTTTCAGATAATGGCTGCAAGAATCATGTGCTCTTTTGGCGGGGAGTTAGAATTTGAAAATAAGCGATACTCGTACACGGGTGGAACATCAAAACAAATGACACTACATCTCGAGACTACGTACGAGGAGCTTCGATCTAGAATTTACAAGATTATTAAGAGCATACCAGAAGAATGTGATATTAGGATGAAAGTATTGAATCCTTGCACCAACAAATCAATGCCTCCAATAGAAATCGAAGACGACGATGACGTCAAAGAGTTCTTGACTTACCAATTCGAGCATTCGGAAAAATTCATCCCATTAGTCATCGAAACAATCCAACACATCAATACCACAACATATGTGGACAGTGTGGCTGAGGATTATGGCGTGGAATTCAGACACATTCCTTCTCCAATACAAGTGGTAGCAAGCAATGATCAATTAGAAGAGCCGCCAAAAACAGTAAACTTCGTGACTAGACAAGTCAGTGGTGCAGTTGACATTCACAGTAATTATGAATACAAGACACCGCCGTTAGCATCCATAATAGATCTGCCATCATCATCCACCATCCCATTTGTGCGTGTAAGCGACATTCCGTCTCGAGATCTCCATGAAACATCAAACCTCATGACTCGTCAAGTTCTCGTGCCATTTGATGATGATGCGCTCACCGATGCAAAAATGCTGGAATATACTGATCTGGATTGTGAACCAACTGATATAGCTGAAGGGCAAACGTTTAAGGACAAGAGTCGGTGCCAGTATGTTTTGAGTCAATTTGCAATTCGAAATAATTTTCAGTATAGAGTACTCTACTCAAATTCAAGCAGATTTACCGTGGTGTGCTTCGAAGATGCATGTGAATGGAGGGTTCATGCATCTCGGGTGAATGATACAGGTATATTTAAAATACGGACTTATACGTCAAAACACACGTGCGGCATGACATGGATGAAGAGCGATCATCGGCAAGCCAGCAGTAAGCTAGCGTGTGATCTGGTTTTTAGCCGCATTGAACAATGCCTAGGGTTGAGGCCATGTGACATTATCTTCGCCATGCAAGAGAAATATAATATTCGTATCAGTTATTGGAAGGCATGGAAAGCTAGGGAGCTTGCAATTAATCACGTGATGGGGTCTTATGAAGACTCCTACAATCAACTCCCTTTGTATTTGCATGAGTTGAGGAGGGCAAACCCAGGGATAGTAACTGCCGTTTCTATAAACCAACAGACTTGGAGGTTCGAGAGATGTTTTCTAGCTCTCGGCCAATGCATTCGAAGTTTCCAGAAATCATTGCGGAGGGTATTGGCTATTGACGGCACACACTTAAAGGGCAAATATAAGGGTGTGCTATTCATCGCCACGGCCTTAGATGGGGGACAATCATATATTTCCACTTGCGTTTGGCATCGGGGAATCAGAGAACAGCAGTAGTTGGAATTGGTTCCTTACCCACCTTAACAATGTGTTAGGGTCCGTGGAGGGTCTTGTCATTATATCGGACAGACATAAAGGTCTAATGATAGAGGTTCCTCAAGTCTTTCCGCATGCAATCCATGGGTATTGTGCGTACCATATCTACAGGAACTTGGTGGACACTTTTAAGGACAAGTCATTGGAGATGTATTACTGGATGGCTGTGAAGACTTGCAGGAGGACCGAATTTGAAAAACTAATGCATGATATCGAAATGGCCAATCCCCCAGTACATGCATGGCTGACAGAAATCGGGTACGAGAGATGGGCATCTTCGCACTTTCCAGGAAGAAGATTCAACTTGGTTACGACGAACATTTCTGAATGCGTTAATGCCCTTTTCAAAGAAGCACGCGAATACCCCGTTACGAAATTGATAGAGGCTGTAATATTGAAGATACAGGAATTGTTTTACAAGAGACGAGAATTCGCGGCGTCAATTGTCGGTCCATTGACACCATGGGCGGAGAAACAGTTAAAGGATATCATGCAGAAGGCGCGAGAAGTTCGTTGCCATGTTATTTCTCGAGATGAGTACTATGTTGTTGGAGATTATAACGATACGGTGAAGCTCAGTGAGTTTTCATGTACATGTCGTGAGTTTGGCGTGAAGGGGTACCCTTGCATGCATGTCCTGTCAGCTTGCATAAACTATAAATTGGATCACTACTCATATTGCTCCCCATTCTACACGGCGCATAATTACCTGGCCGTGTATAGCGAATTGGTGTATCCAGTACGCGACAAGGGCGAGTGGGAAATGTCTGCGGGGATGAAGGAGTATTGTGCGCAAATTAAACCCCCAAGACAGAGGAGGTCAGCTGGGAGACCCAAAAATCTTAGAATTCCATCGCGTGAAGAGGAATCGAAAACAGTAAAGTGTGGGCGATGCAAACAAACCGGGCATAATCGACGGTCGTGCAAGTATCCGATATCCGGTGTATAGCATATCATGTGATTGATGTAATTTTTGTACTTTGTATGATACATACTATTGAAAGTTATATATTGCTTATAGTTGATCTTCATGTATAGCATATCGTGTAAAAATGCACCAACTGTCAGCCCTATCTATATATGCATTCTAAAATGCCTCCTTATATTGTAAAAAGAAATTATCCATATTCGATATTACGTGCATAATAAGGGTGACATCTGGATAATCAACACCGCGTGCAGATACATCAGAAGTCACAATAATACGACCTTTAGTTCTACAACTTTCTAGAAGGATTCCGCATTGAAAATGAGAACATGCAACATAACATGAAGTGTATAAATAAATTTCAGCATAACACCATATATAGTAATCAAAATAAGATCCCCAAGTTTGGGCACTAAAATCAACATCCATTCATCAGTCAAAGTAAAATTAACCCCATGATTTAAAGAAACATTTTGAGCATATGAATTTTTATAGGCTTGGCTTACCAAAAAGATACCTGATGCACAAGCCATCATTCCTGTGTAAATCTAGTCTACCTGGACGGACCGCCACCCGGTGGAGCGACATCATCACGCCGGCAGGTGATTGTGGCAATAAGGTTATCAATTTTACGCTCGACCCGGTTGATACTATTCGGATGGCCTCAGAAAACCGCTCCAGTCGTGACATTCGTCTATCCTGCTCATCCATGTGCCTAACAATATATGCCCGGCGGTTGCGGTACGGCATCCTTCGACTGGTACGACCATATGGTTGTCCTGCCTCCTCACGTTGCTCGCCCTCCGTGGGATATTCGGTGTCGGCTGCCTCTGTCTCAGCCGCGTCCGTCTCTGCAGCCTCTGTCTCCGCTGCCTCTTCTTCTGTCTCTCCCATCAAAACTTCACCGCGCCTCACTGATGCCGATGCCCCTTTCTTCTCCACTTTCATGCGCTTGATGTTGTTTTCTGTAAACATTCTCACGGGTCTGGGTCTGTCAGTGGTGGGCATCAGCCCTACATGACGGGAGAGTAAACATAGAAGGTGTGGGAATGGAATGGCATCCCTTCTCGTGGTCGCTATGTTGTCGGCGATCATTTGAGTAATGATTGTGGGCAGACAGAGAGGAATACCATGACAGATGCTGTATAGAATGTCTAACATATACGAAGTAATATCGACTTTGTTCGACTCCCTCGGATAAACATTTAAGCAAAAGATATTGTGTAGCACCTTATACTTGAATTCCATGTGCGATGATCTCAGTGCATTACCCTTATTCCACGGAACATCCTGACCGTTACAAAAAAACTTCGTCATTGCTAACCGTACAGTTGGGTCATCGATGTCGTGATCAGTTAATCCTCGAGATGTGACAGGAATCCCCAAAAGATGTGCAACTACCCCAGTATCAATGGTGACGGAGTTCTCTCCAATGGTCACCTGAAAGGAAGGAGAGTGCAATACCGGAGAGTGACAATATGATAGAAATATGAGAACTTGCTCATTTCGAACCGTCCCTCCAAAATCTAAGATCTTAATCCACCCAACCTTTTCCAAAATCTAAATAATCCCAAACCGCTGGATGGACGCTCGGTCGATTTTTTTTTCGTATACAATTTTTCGAGCACGGAATTTTTCGTACAGGTTCGCAGGAGGAGGAGGAACCTGCTGGATAACTTGTTCCGGTTGGATTGGTGGATGGGGGTCCTCAATTGGAGCACTCGTCTGAGTACGAGCTCGCCTAGCCGGCGACTCGATTGGAGAGGTCCGTTCCTCTGACTGTTCCAGTCTAGGTCTGGATCGAATTTTTTGACGAGCTCCCCTGGATGACTCTCCAAGTATAGGCTTTTTCCCTTTATCCTTTGCCATTATCTGTAGTGATGATATTGTCTGTTTCAAACAAAAAAAAATGTCCAGTAAACTCGAAATATCGATATATACCTGTCCTAATCATGATTTGTAATCGAATATTGAACTAATGTACCTGTTTTTTACGGTTTAACTTAGCAAAAACAGTAATCTGAGTGAGCATTCTAGCACTTATTTTATCAAGCGGGAGATGAGAATGGGTCTTAAAAAAGTGCATGCAATTGCACAACATCAACGACACGTATCCAAAAACAAGGCGGTGTTTAAGCCTCAAACATCCCTTCAAAGGGTGAATCCAAACGGGCCCTTGGGAGACTAAAGCCAACGCTGCACAGTCCTTTGCCACCCATATTCCACAAATGCTCTTAAACGGGATAGTGAAAAGGTCAATTAAAAAAATAAAGAAGATTTTTTGCTCTATGAATGAGAGGACAGAGACAAGTACGGAGATATCTTGTAATATGACGGCTTCGGTATCCTTTTGGTTCTCCTTTTATAAACGGGATGAGAAGTGGATGCATACAAGACTTCAACTTTGGCATTACTATACGATTGCCCATCCAGATCCCCGTGTCTGGATTTTGTTTGTGGGCCATCATTTACTTCCCCTCTCTTCCTCAACTCCTCACCCTCCTCTTCCATCACACAAGATCCCGTCTGTGTACGACTACCTTCCTTTTTCTTATTAAACTCCTCTATCTCATATGCTAACTTTTCCCTCTCTTCAAAAAATAAATCCTTCTCCATCCTCAATTGTTCTTTCTCTTTCAGTAACATATTTTCCCTCTCATTAATCATTGCTTCTTTCCGTCTCACCCCTTCCCTCTCTTTTCTCAATTCGTCCCTCTCCTTCTTCAATTCATCCCTCTCCTTCTTCAACTCCTACCTCTCAATCCGAAATTCCTCCATAAAAACAACATTCTTCATAACACCCCCCATTGGTATACCCTCCCTCGGTCCCTCTCCCTCCACGCCATTCTCATCGCTATCTTCTGACTCGCCATCCTCCTCATCATATTCTTGTGTTTGAGTGATCTACAAAATGTAAGGATAACTTTAGCCAAAAAATAAAAAATATAGTGCATTTTTCATAACATCTCACCTGGAAATTGTCACGCACCGAGCGAACGGCATCCGTTTCCCATTCTCGTAGCGTTGGTTCTAATTTCATCACTACCGATTCTGCAAAAGAATAAGGAGTAATATTACGATAAAAATTGATAAGCTTGTCAAGTTAAGCAAAGTAAATGATGGACATATATAAACTTACAGCTTTACTCCGGACAATAGCATGTATTCTTTTGTACCTCAAACACTTCCAGCCTCGATATTGAATGAAGCGTGGAATTTGATGGGGAATATACGAAACAACACACTCTTGTAGGGCCGGTAATATCTCTACTGCTGCCCATACCTATTAGAATGAAATTTCAACAACATAAATTCAAAGCTGACTATAGAGGGAAAACATATCGAAAATAAAAGGTGTTCTTACTTGTAGAGGAAGGATGCAACCACATACAGTATACCGAGGGGAACTTGATGCGGCAACGGCAGATTCGATTCCTTGCAACATTGTAATGTATCCCAAACTACCCCAAGGATACATATAGAAATCATCTAACGAGTCCACCAGGTGAATATAATCCATGTTGCACCTGGTTTTCGGTTCAGTTCCCCTAAGAAAGCACTCCACAACTAGAAGTAGGGCAACCTTCACTACGTCATCATGCTTATTGGTGTCAACTAATCTCTCAAACACGACCATTATGTGCTTCTTAAATATTGGATGTTCTTTGAAGTATTTGTCTCTTAGTGTACGCGTAGTGCAACGATTCTTGGGTATAGTAAGATCTCCAGTCTTAAGACCGGTAACGAGGGCGAAATCCATCTCGGAAAACTGCAATTGTCTCCCCTTTATCTCAAATATTGAATCACCTTTGTATCTTACTAAAAGTAGCTGAAATATGGCCGCTACAAAACTAAAAGATGTAACATGTAACAAAAACGCGAAAGGGGATTGCCTGAACAGATTCAGGCGACATCGTGCTTCTCCACTCCAGCCTTCACCTTGTCAAACCACCATGTCAGTGTACACCTACATGATGGCTTGGAGATAACGACATCTTCTTCATTGCCTGCACCGATGGATTTAAAAACATTTTATAAGAAAAATATATCTTGTATCCCACTAATGCATTTGTCAACGGTGAAAATCATTATGCCCTGCTGTTCCCATGGTATGATCCAATTGATCTTTTGACATGCTTCAATTTCGGGCTAAACCGCAAAAATAAGTTGGAAAAACGGATGGACGGAGTGGATAAACTACATACATTCAATGTGGGCCCAGCGGAGTTTACTTAGTACAATGGTAGAAGACCACCGGGGCAAACTAGAAAAACAGCGAGGCAAACTGAAATATCAGCGGGGTTACCTAGAAAAACGGCGGGGCAAACTAGAATATCAGCGGGGCAAACTTAAAAAACAGCGAGGCAAAGTGAGATAACAACGGGGCAAACTAGAAAAACAGCGAGGCAAAGTGAAATATCTGCGGGGCAAACTAGAGAAACAGCGAGGCAAAGTGAAATATCGGCGGGGCAAACTAGAAAAACAGCGAGGCAAAGTGAAATATCGGCGGGGCAAACTAGAAAAACAGCGAGGCAAAGTGAAATATCTGCGGGACAAACTAGAAAAATAGCGAGGCAAAGTGAAATATCTGCGGGGCAAACTAGAAAAAGCGATTTTTGTTCAAACTCTCCCTCTTCAATTAGAATGTTTTCTCTCCAATGCGTGTTTAATTTTCCAATTTCATATGAAATGCAAAGGAGCCATCATTACCATTTCCGAGTGTTTGTTTAAACATAGATTATGACTCGTATATCGAGAGTCAATTACACTTGCAAAGGATGGAGGTAATGTTATATATAATCCTTACATTTTTACACTATAAAACCACCATTTTAAGCATGATTTGTGGAAACAAACAATGCAGCAAAATCATCATTACAGTCAAATGCAAGTGATGTGAGTCATGTGACCAATGTTGTCAAAATCGTTAGCGTATCGCAAATCGTAGTAGGGGTTGAATTGTATCGAATTACAAATCTTATCGTAAATCATACTTTTTTTTCTTCCCTAAATAGAAAACAAAAAATGACCCTTACAATCCTATTAAAGATCCTCATAGAACCTTTATATACACACACACACTAAGGGTTGAGGTTGTGTATTAAAGGTTTGGGTTGTGGTTGTCACATGTTAAGGGTTTGAGTCATGGTTGTCATGTGTTAAAGGTCTAGGTCGTAGTCGTCATGAGTTAAGGGTCTATGTTGTCAAGGTATGAGTTATGGTCGTCATGTGTTAAGGGTCTACGTTGTCAAGGTATGATTTATAGTCGTTATGTGATAAGGGTCGAGGTTATCATGTTATAAGAGTTGAGGTCATGATTGTAAGGCATTAAGGGTCGAGGTCACAATTATAATATGTTAAGGGTTGAGGTTGTCATATTATAAGGATTGAGGTCGTGATTGTAATGTATTAAAGGTTAAGGTTGTCATGTTATAAAGGTCAAGATTATGAATATAATGTGATAGGGGTCGAGGTTGTGGTTATAATGTGTTAAGTGTAAAGGTTGTCATGTGTAGGGGTTGTGGGGCCTGCCGTGAGTTATGTGTCAAATCCACTCCGTCCATTGAATTTAGAATTTAATTTAGCATTATGGGCCAAAAAATGAGTTATATCTAAAAATTCTATGGCCTAAAGAAGTTTTCAATGGTAAGGTTTTCAATCTCACTACTTTCTATGGAATGGTCAACATGCACCTTTGATATGCCTCATTTTTTGGGATAGGCCATAAAATGATCTTTCAAAATGGATGGACGTTAAAATATATACATCACAATGGGCCCCACAAGACCATCCATATCTAGATAGGTCACATTACATTGATGCTGATTTTGAGAAAGGCTTTTTGGAGGTAGTTTGTGCCTTACAATCCTATTAAAGATCATACTCGTAAATTAGGTTTTTGGGACCCACATCTTCATCACACACTACTCCCATCAATCTACAGACATAAGCATATTACAAGCATGTGGTTATAGTCAATGTTTTAAATATCGACAATATTGGCAGATATATCCCACGATATATCTTGTAAGGGTCCAGTGCGATACAAAACAGACAAGTAGTGCAATATATCCCACATGTTCGATTCGGTGAGCATTTCGAAGAGCGATCACCGTTTATTTTCTGTAAATCGTGTTAAATTAGTGTTCCATTGTTACAGACATGGATGATTTTCTTGCGTTGAGAATGATTCTCTGTGGATAACAAAGAAAAATATATCTTGTATCCCACTATGGTTTCAGTGGTGAAAATCATTATGCCCCGCTGTTTCCCATGGTATGATCCAATTGATCTTTTGACATGCTTCAATTCCGGGCTAAACTGCAAAAATAAGTTGGAAAAACGGATGGACGGAGTGGATATACTACATACATTCAATGTGGGCCCAGCGGAGTTTACTTAGTACAATGGTAGAAGACCAGCGGGGCAAACTAGAAAAACACCGAGGCAAACTGAAATATCAGCGGGGCTACCTAGAGAAAAGGCGAGGCAAACTAGAATATCAGCGGGGCAAACTTAAAAAACAGCGAGGCAAAGTGAGATATCAACGGGGCAAACTAGAAAACCAGCGAGGCAAAGTGAAATACCGGCGGGGCAACCTAGAGAAACTGCGAGGCACATGAAATATCGGCGGGGCGAACTAGAAAAACAGCGAGGCAAAGTGAAATATCTGCGGGGCAAACTAGAAAAACAGCGAGGCAAAGTGAAATATCTGCGGGGCAAACTAGAAAACAGCGAGGCAAAGTGAAATATCTGCGGGGCAAACTAGAAAAAGCGATTTTTGTTCAAACTCTCCCTCTTCAATTAGAATGTTTTCTCCCCAATGCATGTTTGATTTTCCAATTTCATATGAAATGCAAAGGAGCCATCATTACCATTTCCGAGTGTTTGTTTAAACATAAAATGTGGCTCGTATATCGAGAGTCAATTACACTTGCAAAGGATGGAGGTGATGTTATATATAATATTTACATTTTCACGCTATAAAACCACCATTTTAGGCATCATTACAGTCAGATGCAAGTGATGTGAGTCATGTGACCAATGTTGTCAAAATCGATATCGTGTCGCAAATCGTAGTAGGGGTTGAATTGTATCGAATTACAAATCTTATCGTAAATCATATTTTTTACGATATCCCAAAATAGAAAACTAAAAATGACCCTTACAATCCTATTAAAGATCCTCATATAACCTTTATATATACACACACACACACACACACCACACACACACACACACACACACAAATCAAGCCCATTCATACATGGAATCTATGTCTGTTACATTGTTACAGACATGGATGATTTTCTTGGGCCTACTATGGTTTCAACGGTGACAATCATTATGCTCCGCTGTTTCCCATGGTATGATCCAATTGATCTTTTGATATGCTTCAATTTCGGGCTAAACCGCTACAATAAGTTGGGAAAACGGATGGAGAGCGGGGCAAACTAGAAAAACGGCGAGGCAAACTGAAATATCAGCGGGGCAAACTAGAAAAACGGCGAGGCAAAGTGAAATATCAGCGGGGCAAACTACAAAAACAGCGAGGCGAATAGTGCTTAAGATGGGGACATGTACTGGTGTCAAGAAATCCCAGTTCGTAACCGTTCCCTATTAGTTTTTAAGTAACATATGCTAGCACAAGTCTTTTTCAATATCAATCATTTTGGCACTTGATTTTTTCATGTCAATTAATTGGTGGACATGAACATGTTATTTCATTAGCAAGTAAATGAGTTCCTCACTATATATGTAAAATATTAGCGGGCCAGACATGAGATCAGCGGGGCAAACATCAAAATCAGCAGGGCAAACTTGAAAATCATTATGTCCACTGTTTCCAGTGGTATGATCCACTTGATATTTTGGTATGCTTCAATTTGAGGCTCAACACCTTAATTTAGAAGGAAAAACAGATGGACGGTGTATATATTCTACAGGAAACCGATTGACTACTCCCCCTACCACCAGCCAATGGCGGGTGTTCGGTGCTCTGTGGGCCCCATCATGATGTATGTGTTTCATCCATGCCGTCCATCTATTTTTATAGATCATTTTATGGTATTATACAAAAAATGAGGTATCTCCTGATCTCAATTGGACCACATTACAGGAAACAGTGTTTAATGAACATCGACCATTGAAAACTTTTTGGGGCCATAAAAATGATCTTAAAAAATGGATGAACGGAAACCTCTTATTTTTTCCGGTAGTGTGGTACATCTGAGATTTAGATCCCTCTTATTTTTAGGATAAACCTCTAAAATGATCTGTAAAAATGGATGAACGGAAACGATGAAACACATTGTGATTGGGGGGCCCACAGAGCACCGACCACCAGCCACAGGACTGGTGTGGGCCCAACTGAGTGGTGTATCATACCTGCGGTGCGTGATTTCTTCCCTGGACCGACCATTTTAAGAAGACGACAAAACGCTGATAAGGGGGGCCCACCAAAAGGAGCTGCGCTGGTCTGTCTCGTGGAAACGGAGTGAGAAAAGGGGGTGAAAGCAACGGCCGTGAGGTAATGGCAGTGAAAGCGGCAGTGAAAGTGGAATGAGAAGGGAGGCTCTGCCGTTTTGCAGTGGAAAGAGGGGTATTTTCGTCCAAAAAAAGGGTCTCCGCACGTGGAGGTCTAACTTGCAAAATAAGGTTTGTCTTCTTTCATAAAACCGACCGGCTAAAAGGTGGGGTCCACTTCCCTAATTTTCTCAAATAAATATTACAGTCGTCCTACAAAATTATCAATGATGGCATTTGATCACCAATATTTCTACTAGTGGATCTGCTTAATTCTTCGGCTTATACCTAAAATGGTCAGCCCACTAAGTACGGACCAGTCCGGTGCTTGGTACCCGAGGGGTCACTGTCAAATCTGAGTCCCATCGCCAGGGAAGCGGATTGGCTAGTGCATCTCACAGCAGTTATATAGCTGCCGTATTGACTTCAGTAAACTCTGGGACGCGGATTTCCTGGGAAAGCCTTTCGCACGAAGTTCCTGCGTAAGGATGCTGTGTGGGGCCCACTGACATATTTTTGATAAATCCAATCCGTCCATCCATTTTTCGAGATCATTTAAGGACTTGAAATAAAAAATTAGGTGTATATAGAACTAAAGTGGGACACACGAGAGAAAACAGTGATCATTCAGTGAGCACCATTGAAGCATTCTTATGCCCAAAAAATTATTGTATAAGTCTATATTTTTGGTTTTTTCACTTCATCCCATTGACAATGACCTTATAAACGGTTTAGATAACATATAAACATCAAGGTGGAGCCTAGGAAGATTTTAACGGTAAAAATTTCTTTCCCTAATTTTCCCTCTCGTGTGACCTACTTGAGTTTTTTATCTGCCTCATTTTTTGTTTCACGCCCTAAAATGGAATCTCAAGATGGATGGACGGAATGGATTTCTCACATACATTGTAGTGGGCCCACCCAGATCCCTGCGCAGGAACTTCGTGCGAAAGGCTTTTGCAGGAAATCCGCGCCCTAAACTCTGTGGGTCTAATCACGAGGTATTGGTTATATTTAAATTGTCTGTCCATTTGGCGATCTCGACAGTTCTAACTATCAAATGGCCCACATTAAGAAAAGCAGTAGGAAATTGAACGACTACCATTGAAACACTTTTTGGGATTACAAAAGTTTTTGATCGATATGAAATTTGTTTTTCCTCTTAATTCAGGTTTTTCTGACCTTATAAATAGATTGGATGGAAAATAAACGTTACGGTGGGCCCTACAAATTGTTTAACGGTGAAAATCATTATCTATGCTGCTATTTGTGGTGTGGTCCATCTGATCTTTGGATGTGATTGATTTTTTGGATAATGCTTTAACATGATCTATAAAAATAGATGAACGGTGTAGATATAATAAATGCATCACTGTGGGGCCATGTAACTTTGATCTCCTTTGAACCGTTCGTAAAACTCAGAGATCCAGGAGTGCCAGTGCTCGTCTTCGCACGACACGTACCTACAGCAGCTATATAGCTGGTGTGCGGTACACCAGCCAATCCGCTTCCCATTGCTAGGTGGGGGGTCGTGGGGTCCATGTTGATGACCGCACATATACATTGAAAGTGGACCGTTGATAAACCTCTTTTGAGGCTTCCCATTTGTTTGTAAACATTCAACCAATCTCATACGTGTGTCATCCAAACCTTTGATCTTATGGCGGTAGACCTGATGAATGGCCTTGGATGGTTCTGCTCCTTGCATCACATATACCACGTGAGCCTCGCACCCACCATCGGTTGGCACGGGTGTGATCGACGCCGTCGATTATGTAGTGCACTGTAAGCCGACCATACGGTACACTCATCAAGTGAGCCAGCTACAAACCTACATGGAATTTTGACCGTTGGACGTTTTCCTAGCCGTCCATTTCTCTGGTACAAGCATGATCTGTTTGATCAGCCTACCCTTATTATTTAACCGTATACGGTATGTTCATAGTGTAAACTATCTGATGAGTGGGCCGGATATTTGGCACGTGTGCCATCCAACGGTGGGAACGATGGCCCCACCTAGTAGCTGTCATACGGAGTCCGTGTTCCATATACGCGGTGGCGAGTGGGGGGGCACGCGGTTTGGCTGGTGACCCATGTCGGATGGCTTCTGCCCACACCAACCCCAGCAGTGGTGTGGTGATGTGTTGGGCGCTGTGGGGCCCACCATGATGTATGTGTTTTCTATCCAGTGGTCACGTCTAGATGGCAAAATTTGGAAACGGATTGGCTACTCTCCGTGCCAACGGCCAATGACTGGTGGTCGGTGCTATGTGGGACCCACCATGATGTAGGTCTTTCATCCATGCTGTCCATCTATTTTTCTAGATCATTTTATAGTATTAGAACAAAACCGAGGTATATCACAATCTCAAGTGGATCACATTACAGGAAACAATGTTGAATTAACGTCGACCATTAAAAACTTTTTGCAGGCCATAACACTTTTGGATCAATCTGATCTTTGTATTTTTCCCATGTCAAATAAACAGTACAGTGGGCCTCAGGAGGATTTTAACGGTGGATATCCAATCACTATTGTTTTCCTATGGTGTGGTCCACCTGAGATTTATATCCCTCTCATTTTTGGGATCAAGCCCTAAGATGATCTGTAAAATGGATGAACGGAGCGGATTAAACACATACATTATGGTGGGCCCACAAAGCACCAGGCTAATCCGTTCTCGCAAAATTTGCCCTGTGCCCTGAGCATCCAAGCGCCCAACCACACACTTGCCTTGGGCCCCCATATGTGTGGAATACACATTTCTACTGAGTGGGATATGGTAGTGACCCTTAAGGCAATTTAGATGGGAGTAAATGACGGTAAAGAAGAGGAATTGATAATAAATGGTAGTTGATGTGTGTTTTAACGAGATTAGACGCATGGAAATGAAATAAAATGAAAGTAAATGTAGATATGGTAGTGATGTAAGAATTCTATAAGGTGGGCTTTATTGATCAACGGTCTGGATTGCCCTAAGGGTTGGATAATGTGATCGGGTATACCAGTGGGCCCACTAAGTTGTGATACATTCAAAAATTCGTGTAAGGGGTGGAGTGCAATAACTGTGATACACACATAGTAGTCTAGATGAACTAGGATTGTCAAATTTGTGTGGAGCCGTAAGGAGATGAGTTTTGATAGGTTTCAAACTCCTCTACCCTTTACATTATAAAACATGGTTGGGTCCCCAATCCAACACTACAACAGAAGCTTTAGCCCCATCATATCTTCTTTAAAGAGGTGTTAAGGAAAGGAAGACTCCGACATTCACATCTTACTTACAGCAATGACATCTCCGCAAGGTACGCCTTCTTATTCTTACAGATCTCTATATCCGATGCATAGCAAGGTCTTGCAATTCCGCATAAAGATTAATAGTTGGTATCAGAACTACTGTGCATCAGGTATGGAGGATCGAATCCAGCTATTGAGAATTTCGATTCCCAAATTCGGTGATTAAGGATTTCGATCCCCAAATCAGATAAATTAGAGACTTCAAATTTTGATTCCAAATATAGCAATTAAAATTTCGATTATTTTCCAAATCATTCTTGTGACACTGGAATTGGTTGAACTGAATTTATCACCATTTATAATGAGTGACTGTCCAGGAACACAATTTTGTATGCCATACCTTTTGAGTATCCTAGTAATGTAGGTCCTTTGTTACAAGCTTAGCAGTTCACGAGATTTATCACGACAAATCTCTATGCCAATGACATAAGAGGCGTCACCAAGGTCCTTCATTTCAAATATTTGATATAAGAATTTCTTGGTGTCGTTCAACATCCTAATGTCACTGCTAGCTAATTGAATGTCATCAACATTGTAACGCCCTAGATTTCGAGGGTCGAGTAAAGCTCAACTCTCGAGATCCAACGCATCTGTAACGCCTCGGAAAATCGGGGGTCGTGCATAGACTCGACTCCCGAGTTTTCGAGTGTCACTTATCATGCATTTATGATTTTTTTTTTGATTAATCAAATTTAACTGCGCAATTGGAAATTACCTGAAGCATGAAGCACAATCGCACCAGTCTACTGAAATGAAGGAAATCTCACAAATATACAGGTCTAAAAATAATAAAGGGTCGCCCAAGGCGTTACCCAACAGGATAATAAAAGAAGGTTATATCCAAAAGACTAAGCGGAGCCCGTGGCTCAGCAAATCCAAATTCAGCCCGATCAAGCCGATGGAGAGCCGCCCATCAGCTGAAAGTAGGAAAGCTCGTCCTCCTCGTCAAAGCTCGCCTCGCCAGGTTCCTCATGCACTGGGTTACCCGCATCTATGAATGGGTCTGGTTGGTGTTTTAAAACACCGTCCCAGAGTGGGAGTGAGTGATCAACTTAGTGGGTCTATTAGTCTTAAGTTTTAACAGGCAGCAGTTATAGCATGAATTTAATGAAAGGCAACATTCATAGATACTAAGCTAATCTTGATAATGCGTATGCATGGTGAATAATATGATGCATGCCCTCGCCACAACTCTCCCTCAAGCGACTCCATCTTACGATCGCATATGACAACACTCCCTCAGAGCAACCTCTACTGCCGAGTCGCCACCCTAACTAATGCGATGCAATGATATGTTAGCCAAGTTCTTAGTTAATTCCGTTCATCCAGCAGGTTTGGGAAACTGATTCACCCCACGTATCAATGCCCTCAACTAGTTGCGGTGCCGAGACCCCTCAATGCGCGAGGCCAGGGCACCGCGATCCGTGATCCCGTCGGGTTCCCCATCCCCGACTCCAAGCATATGGGGAGTGCTGAGAGGAAGGGATCGCTCGCGGTCACTACAGGGAGGTGCGTCACCCCAGCGTAGGCCGACAGCTCGGACACAGTGTTCCATTCCACCATGCCCTGCTCACGAGACGGTGGGTCAATGTTCAGTTCGCTATCAGTGGGCTAACAACGGTGGTAGGATGTACAAGGTTCCATACATGTGTGAGCAATCAAGGTTAACAGACAAGATTGGTCAGTATTAGGCTATACCTGTAACACCCCAGAAAATCGGGGGTCGTGCATAGACTCGACTCCCGAGTTCCCGAGTGTCACTTATCATACATTTTATGGTTTTATAGTTAATCAAGCTTAAATGCACAATTTGAAATATCATGGAGCATGAAACATAATCATAACTGATTTACTGAAATGAAAGAAGTTCAAATACATATATAAGTCCAAAGAATATGAAAAGGGTCGCATAAGGCGTTGCCCATTAAAATCTAAAATAAAATGATATGTCCACAAGAATAAAGCTGAGTCCACAACTCAGTGATCCAATTCCCGCCTGTCAAGTCGATGGAGAGCCGCCCATCAACTAAAAGTAGAACAACTCGTACTCCTCGTCCAAGCTCGCCTCGCTAGGCTCGTCATGCCCTGAGTCACCTGCATCTATGAATGGGTCTGGTTGGTGTTTTAAAACACCGTCCCAGAGTGGGAGTGAGTGATCAACTTAGTGTGAACTATTGGTCTCAAGTTACAGCAGGCATCAATTGTAATATGAACTTAATGAAAAGCAGACAATCATCAACACCTAATAATTCTTATTTAAAATGCATGCATGTGGGATGGTATGATGCATGCCCTCGCCACAACACTCCCTCAAGCGACTCCATCTAACGATCGCATATGACAACACTCCCTCAGAGCGACCTCGACTTCCGAGTCGCCACTCTAACTAATGCGTGCAATGCGATCGTGTTAGCCGAGTTATTAGTTAAGTCCATTCATCTAACAGGTTGGGGATTCTGATTCACCATACGTATCAATGCCCTAAGCTGGTTGTGAGGCCAAGACCCCCTCAACGCGTGAGGCCGAGACCTCGCGGTCCGTGATCCCGTCGGGTTCCTCATTCCCGACTCCAAGCACATGAGGAGTGCCGATAGGAAGGGATCGCTCGTGGTCACTACGGGGAGGCGCGGTACCCCAGCGTAGGCCGACAGCTCGGACACAGTGTCCCATTCCACCATGCCCGGCTCACGAGACTGTGGACCCGTTTCAAGTGGATTTTCGATGGGTTACAACGGTTGCAGGGTGGTTCAGGTTCCATACATATGTGGGCACACAGGGTTAACAAACATGGTTGATCAGATTGCAGGCTAGATCACACGAGCCAGGCGAGCGTGGGACGAGCGACCTCGGGCACGAGAGACCCATGTAGTCGAACTACAGCCACCCGAACGCACTCGCCCAAACTCACGGGTTTAGCCTCGAGGCGGTCCTACCCTTGGAGCCGCCTTTGCTCTCCTCATGTTTCCTGACCAACCCAATGTAAAGAGGGTCATCCTTAACAAGCCGACTATACAGACTGTCACTAACATGTCATCATCATACTCCATGCATATCAGTCATACGAATTAGATGATCCTAGAAAACAATCAAGCAATATAGTGCATGTGAGGTGTGTGGGTGTGTGTGAGGAAGTTACGCACTTCCTCCATCTCAAGCCATCATATGCATAAGAGTAATGGAAGCATACACAACAGGGATTCATAACATATGAAAGAATGACACGACATAAGCATATTAGCATCCATTCACGAAAATCATGTGCATCAACAAATAACATTATGAAGAACATCATGTGCATCCATACAATTTCAAGAACCTACAATTCCTAAGATTTCTCTAGGCTTTCAAATGTACCAATCAAGCATCCAAAATCATTAAGCTAGTATTATAATTGGTGCAGTATAAGTTAATTAAAAAAAATATCAAGAATTTTTGGAAATCCAAAACAGTGAAAATCCGGGATGTTACAATACTGCACAAGTTCAGGCGAGCGTGAGACGAGTGACATCGGGCACAAAGGACCCATGTAGTCTAACTACTGCCTCCCATCCGCACTCGCCCAAACCCACGGCCTAGCCCCAGGATAGTTCTACCAACGGGACCACCTTCACTCTCCTTATTTCCTGACCAACCCAAGGGTCGACAAACAGTCATTGCATGTTATTCATCATTGTTATCTACTACCCTAGCCGATATAATGCATACACATTCATCACACCCATATGAAATTCTTCTACAAGCAAGCTAACAACGCATTTGAATAAGGTGCTTGTATGTAGTGTGTGTTTGTGTGGAAGTGAAGCACTTCCCGCATCTCATAGGACCAAAATGCGCAAACGTGAATGAGTCATACATGTTATGAGGAACAACATACATGGATCACCAAGACATGAGCATGTAAGCATTTGATTTTCTACCTAACCAAGTGAGAGGCAAACAACATATTATAAAGAATATTGCACACAACTCCATCAAGACATGAACATACAACATTCATTGTAACCAAGCATATGAGAGACAAGATCAACATCAAAAGGGAACTAAACATGCAACTCCATACGATTCCAACGAACATGAAATTCTTAGGTTTCCTCTAGATCCTCTAAACAACATTCCATACACACAAATCATTAAACTCAAATTATAATTGATGCTAGACCACCTAGGGATAATAGTCCGCACCTTCGGATTCGTTGAAGGCTTGGGAATGTCCTAAGAGAGTGGATTTTGGGGGTGGTTTGGCCAGGATCCCTAGAACAACATTTACATGTTAGAATCCGAAACAAATCCCTTCTCATCACAAGGGTTTCAAGGGAAAGGTGGGTTAGAATCTTACCTAAACGATCAACGGAGAGAAGAGAGGCGATTTCGGATGGGGTTTCTTCTTGGAGGAGATGTAGAGAGTTGTGGGGTTTGCTTCCTTGGGCCCCACCTCGATTCTAGGGTCCACTCTCCTTCTTCTTCTCTTCCTCCTTTCTCTTTTCTCTTTTCTCCCCTAGGGCAAATTCGTATGGGAGAGGGGTGCCTAAAAGAAGCCCCTTTTTATAATTCCAGATTTGGTGCAAATGGCCCCAAGCTTCCACAATTTCCTAAAATAGACCACTAGGACTCCCTATTGTTGTTGGGGCGGCCCTAACACCCTTCTAACCACCAAATTTGGTGTGTAGGTGCCCTATGGCTTGACTAGGGTCCATATAAAAATTTAGGGCGAACGGATGAACGAATATATGATCTGAGCAAGCGTTTCCGACCTTTAAATGGCCCTTTGGGGGCCATTCTGATTGATGGGGCATTTCTGGTGGCCCTCTGGCCATGAAATTTATAGGGTAGGTGATCCATAGCTCGATGAAGGGCCATGCAAAATTTGTGAGCGATTGGATATGGGGTTTGATCGCACGGGTCCGATTTACGATCATGGTCATCGTGCCACGATCGGGGCCCAGATTTGCTGGGCAGGCGTTGAAAAATACATTAAACCTTCACCGTAAATTTGGAAGAAATCCGATGGCTGGAAGGCCGGAGTCTCAGTTTCTTTTGTCAGTGCCAGATTTTAATCTGGCATTGGTGGGGCGCATCGGGCAAGCGCCAGATGGTACTTCTGGGTGTCCACTGGGTCCGCAGTCCGCGATGGACTACAAGCCCAGTGAGATCTATGATTTTCTAAAGTTTTAGATTTTCTGACCCTCCTCGGTTGCTGGGTGGCCCACACGGGCTGTCTTTAAGTGTAAACAGTCATCTGGCTTAGCGGCCTGCACCAGGCCTTATCACGGCATGTCTGGTCTATTAAATTGGGCTAATCTTGGATTAATTAGCTCGTGTATAAGCTAACATTGAGTGCTTATGGTCAGTACGTGATAGTATAAGTTTATTAAAAAAAAATCAAGGATTTTCAGAAATCCAAAACAGTGAAAATCCGGGATGTTACAGCATCACTTATGCAACATAAATAATAATGTTTAAATGTTGTTCATATTAGTGCATTTAATATGAGTGAGATTATACTAAAACAGTATATCATATTCCTAAGATAATGTAATTTAGCAAGCGGAAGACTGAAATATATGTATTGAGATAAGTAAGCGGTTATCTGCATCCAAAGTATGATAATGTAACAGGGTTGAATACATACATGTTTTGTTTCAAAATATACAAAATGTCAAAATGTAAAGTATTCGACTAAATCATATATCCTTGTGATCCCGTCGAAGCAGCACGAGGTCTACATAGACCCGACTGAGAGTTGGACGTATGAGAATTCTTCTTCATCCATATGGTCCTGCTCCATAGTATAGACTTCATCGTCACCTGCATCTAAACCATGTTTGGTGTTTTAAAACACCATCCCATGTGAGAATGAGTAGCTAATTCAGTGGAATTATAAAGCAAAGGTTAACATGTTATCAAGTCAGTCAAGCAGTAATGATACAGCAGTACAACAAACACTCATAACTACTCTTGTCAGGGATGATATGCGGTAATGATGCATGCCCTCGCCTGCACTCGCTCAGCGACTTCATTTAACGATCGCGCATGACAAACTCCCTAAACGTGCACTTCCTCGCCAAAGCACATGCAATGCGGTGCATGGTCGTGTTAGCCAAGTAATTGATTAGGCCTATTCATACAACAGATTCGAGAAGCTAAGGTACCTCCCTTTATATCATTAACGCAAATGGGGATTCATCTAGGGTCGTCAGTTCTAGTTAATCACATACGATAGGCAAGTTGTAGGGCATCACCCCTAATGAAAAGCAATCGATAGGCAAATTCAAAAGTTTATAATCGAGGTCACTCCACCAATGCCAACCAACTGGAGCGCTATTTTCGAAGGGCGTCCGGATCAGACGGTTCACCCCAACCCACGCTGGGACCGCAGCCAGGCTGCACCAGTGTAGGCCGACAGCTTGAACACGGTGTTCCATACCACCATGCCCAGATCACGAGTTTGGGTTGCTCACTGGTCACTACGGGGAGACTCGTCACCCCAGCGTAGGGCGACAGCTCGACCACGGTGTCCCATACCACAATGCCTGACTCATGAGTCTTAGCGGATAGTGGTACCATAGTTGAAACGGGTCTTTACATTGGTAAGGGGTACTTTAGATTCAAGCAGTAGTGTCCATACATGGTGAACATACACTAGGCCAATCGGTTTGTTAGAGAAGTTTGATTGGTACGGGCACACGCTGATTTAATCGACGTGGAGTGCATAAGCACCCCGTGTAGCCTAACCACTGTCGACAATCTTCGTAAAACCCGGATTCATCGGATTTTTCCAAATGTGGCGTGACTAATTCAGCCACCCGAATAGGAAAAGTTACCGATTACCTGAGCTACGCGGTAGCCCCAATCTTACTCAGATGCAGCAAATAAATACATGTGATACGCATTTCAACATTTGACAAATAATCCAAGTAAATACTTCATTTGAGCATTTTATCAAACACATTGAACATGTTAACAAACACTTGCATTTTATCCATAAATTTCGTAGAGGCAAATATGATTACATGAAATAAATTATATATACGTACAAGGTAATGCAAAATACAATCTTAATACTCGTAATAAGTACAAATCATCAACAATTTCTCATTCAGACAATTCAACAAACACTTAGACTACACTATACCAAATACATAGACTAGGTTAGTTACAACATATATTTTAGCAATTCCTTATACGGTGAGTGTAACGTATATGTGACGATGATTGACCCTAGATCAGTAATCACGGCAAGCTCAAATCACATTCAAATGCTCATTCAAACATTTTAACACACACATAAAATGCATCTTTTATCTAACATAGTTCATACATGTATATTATACAGGAATCGGCGTATCTACAACAATATGACAACAATCAAGTCAGACATAAATCATTAGCTGACATTGAAAGCATTGAAAACCAAAACCTAAACGTTTATAGTCCGCACCTTTCGTCGGATTGCTCGTTTCGAACTCGGTTCGAATCCTACGCTCTCGTTTACAGAACAATGGTTACCTAAATCATGAAATAGGTTAGCTATTTCGTCGATTTCTCTATTTGGATTCCTAAAACAAGATTAGGGTTAGGATTTCTTATCCAAATCGAAGTTGGAATGGCTCGTGTAGTGATCGTGGGGAGGCGATTCGATACGTGGAGTAGTGAGAGTGAATCCCAGCAACGATTTCCCGAACTCTCACTCTACTCCTCACTCTTTTCTCCTCTTTTCTCTTTTCTCTTTTCTCTCACCTAGGATTTGAGAAATTCGTATGAGAGAGGGGTGGGGTAGTTTAAGAGCCTTATATAGGCTCAGAAGTGATGTAAATGGCCCCAGGGCCATGGTATACTTGGGTTATAGCCAAAGGGCGACTGTTTCTGACGAATGGGGCTCATCTGGAGGTCCATTACCTGTCTATGTCACGGAGTAAGTTCCCTGGCAATAGATCTAGGCCAGGTTATGATTTCGGTACGATCAGATTAGTGGATCGACCGTGGAGGACCCGTATCAGATCAACGGTCGTTGTCACTCGATCAGGGCCACAAGTATATGGATAAGAGCAGGGAAATTTCCCTGATCCATGGATGAAGTTCGGTCAGAATTTGACGGTCTGAAGTCTTCAATTTCGCTTGCAAGCAAACGGTCCAATTCACTTAAGTTCTGGTTCATTTTCTAAAGATATTCGCGTTTCTCACACACTTCGATCGAGGCTCAAGTTGTGTGTTTCTGGATACTATTTGGGCTTGATTCCCACGCTGGTTGTCAAGCCCAATAAGGCGGTCATAACCTTATAGTTTTGCGGTAATTGTACTTTAGACGCGTGGTCCAGGTCCGGTACGGAGTTTCAATGTGCTCCCAAGAGTAATTGAGTTTTGGGATTTCTCCTAGGTTTTTAAGTAGTGCTGAGTTAGTGATTTTGATGGTTTTGGGTCTTGCCATTTGTGTAAATGGTGGTTTGAGCGAAATCCATCGATTATTTAGTTTAGTACTTAATAAATTTTCGCCTAAGATCTTCGACAAGATGCGGTCCTAAGATTGTTCAGAAAATCGGGGCATTTCTGTAATGAATTAGGTATCAAGATTTCTTGTGCGCGATTATTAGGGTTTGGATTAGCTAAGCTCATAGTGTGATCTATCGCAACTAGTGGAAATGAAGATTCGATTATAATCACTCTAAATCGTTGGTTCTTAGGCTAAAAGGATATTAACTCAGTTTGGTTTGTTAATTGAGATCCGACCCTTAGTTGTCACAACCTTTGGCATGTCTTTATTTAGTTACGGTCATCTCAATTAGTCAGTGATAGGTCGGCTAGAATTGGACCATTCGTGAACAAATCTCGAGACTACACTCGATGTTTAATTGATCGGGCGGATTCGTTGGTCTTCTATGGTCAATCAATCCTATTTGTACGGTTCTTTATCGGTACCAGCCGCATATAAGCCCATCTCGAGTGTCTAGAGTTAGTAAGTGATGATGGGGCTAGTTATAAAAAAAATTTAAGAATTTTTGGAAATTTCAAAATAATGAAAATTCGGGGTGTTACAAACATACAAAATCATCATAATGAAATTACTCCCACTGATTTTAATGTAGATACATTCATCTGCATTGTTTTCTACAAAGTCATATGAGGAAATTACTTCATAAAACTTTAAGTACTACTATCGTGATACCTGTTTCAACCCATAGATGTATTTCTTTAGTTTATAAATCAAATGTTCTGAGCCATGAGCTACAAAACCTTCTGGTTGTAACATATATACATTCTCATTCAGATCCCCATTGAGAAATGTTGTCTTTACATTTATCTGATGTAACTCTAAATCCATATGAGCTACAAGAGTCATTATGATCCTGAACGAGTCTTTCTTAGATACTGGTGAGAAAGTCTCCTTAAAGTCAATGCCCTCATGCTGGTTAAAACCTTTGGTAACAAGTTTGGCTTTATATCTTTCGACATTAACCTTGAAGTCCCGCTTGGTTTTAAATATCTATTTACAACCAATCGGCATTATTCCAGAGGGAAACTCAACAAGATCTCATACTTTATTGTTCCTCATGGATTTTAACTAATCTTTCAAGGCATTAAACTAACGAGAATGATCAACACTTTCTTTGACTTATGCAAAGGATTCACGATTATTTTTCATCCCAATGTCAAACTCGTGTTCATATAAGTATTCGGATCATCTTAATGGTTCAGCTTGTTGGGGGTGATTTTGATTTTCCTCATCAGTGAGCTGTATGTGAGGTTCAATGTGGTGTTATAAAGGAACTGCGTGGTCGACCGCAACATTTATATCCATGTGATCTGGAGTGATTATGACCGGAGTCACTGGCCTTTCTTCCTTAAATACAAAGTTTCTAATGTTCGTGCTCCCACTATTTTCTGTGTCCTCAATGAATCTGGCATTCTCAGTCTCAACGATCCTAATAGAGTGGGAATGACAGTAGAATCGATAGTCTTTTGACCTTTCTGGATATCTAATAAAGAAACAACTTATGGTTTTATGATCGAGCTTCCTTTCATGCGGGTTATAAAATTTTGGCCTCAGCAGGACATCCCCAAACATGTAGATATCGGAGACTTGGTTTTCTCCCATTCCACAACTCAAAAAGGGTTTTACTTACAGCCTCGCTGGGAACCTTGTTAAGGGTATAAACTGTGCTTTTAATCGCATCACCCCATACAGATTATGGCAATGTCGAATTGTTAACCATGCTTCGCACCATATCCATAAGGGTGCGATTACGCCATTCAGCCACTCCATTCAGCCACACCATTCTGCTCTAGAGTATCAGGCATAATGTACTGGGTGACAATGCCATAATTTTGTAGGTATCTAGCGAATGACCTTGGATTGCGACCTGATTCGTCATATCTACCATATTATTTATCACAACGGTCAGATCTGACAACTTTAATCCTTTTATCAAGTTAATTTTCAACTTCGGCCTTATAGATTTTAAAAGCATCCAGGGTATCTGATTTCTCACTAATAAGTTAGAGGTACCCGAAACGAGAGTAGTCATCTATGAAGGTAATAAAATATCTATGTCCACTCCAGGATGCTGTAGGGAATGGTCCACAAATGTCCGTATGTATCACCTTTAAGAGTTGTACACTCCTTGTTGCACATTTCTTTCTAGTTCTAGTCTGTTTTCCTTTTTATGCAATCAATGCACACAGAGATTTATATGTGTTGAATGAACATTTACTATTAAAAACTTTTTGTAAGCCATAAAAGTTTTGGATCAATCTGATCTTTGTTTTTTCCCATGTCAAATAAACAGTACAGTGGGCCTCAGGAGGATTTTAATGGTGGATATCCAATCACTATTGTTTTCCTATGGTGTGGTCCACCTGAGATTTATATCGCTCTCATTTTTGGGATCAAGCCCTAAAGTGATATGTAAAATGGATGAACGGATTGGATTAAACACATACATTATGGTGGGCCCATAGAGCACTGATAACCAGCCACCAGGCTAATGGCAGGGGGAGTAGCTAATCCGTTCTCGCAAAATTTGCCTTGTGCCCCAAGCATCCAAGCGCCTAACCACCCACTTGCCTCAGGCCCTCATATGTGTGGAATATACATATTTCTAATGAGTGGGATATGATAGTGACCACTCAGGCAATTTAGATGGGAGTAAAAGAAGGTAAAAGAAGAGGAATTGATAATAAATGGTATTTGATGTGTGTTTTAACGAGATTAGACGCATGAAAATGAAATAAAATGAAAGTAAATGTGGATATGGTAGTGACCCTTCAGGCAATTTAGATAGGAGTAAATGAAGGTAAAGAAGAGGAATTGATAATAAATGGTATTTGACGTGCGTTTTAATGAGATTAGATGCATGAAAATGAAATAAAATGAAAGTAAATGTGGATATGGTAGTGACCCTTCTCACAATTTAGATGGGAGTAAATGAAGGTAAAGAAGAGTAATTGATAATAAATTGTAACATCCTGGATTTTTGCCAACCTGGGATTAGGCGTCCTTAGGCAATGGGTCGATCCTAACACCTTATTAACTTGTCAAAACTCAGTCCCAAAGGCTAAAATCGCTTGTGAACCCATTTCTTTCACAAATCCCACCTTTCACCACCTTGTTCTTTAAAATTTTCTAAGTACTTTCACCCTAGACACTATCTTAAACTAGCTAAGTAGTATACCTTGGATCACTTTATATACAAACTACAAAGGCCCAGGTACCACCTCAGATGGAAATTACTCAGGACTAAATCCTTTAGAAATTAGGCGAGGATTAGCCAGTGTGAAACTAGAGTACCTGTGAAATTAGCACCAATCACTTTAAATACGATCTGCAAGACCTAAAACTTGTAGAATCATTGACGCTAGGTTACCCTAAAATCTAGGATCAATCTCATTACCCGGCTGCTCTCGGGAGCATCTTGAAACTCCGTATCAGATCTAGACCGCACGTCGGAAGTCCGATTAACACGAAGTTAAGGAATTAGGACCGCCTTGCTGGGCTTGACAACCATCTCGGAAATCAAATCCGGACAGTGTCCCACGGCTGTTCGCATGAGTCCGGAGCGAGAGAGTGTGGAAACACTTGTTTTCTTTACAAAATAAATATCTTGAATAGTGATCTGGCACGTGTCGCTTGCGGATCAGTTTTAAGTAACCAGACCGTCAGAATCAGACCAAATTACACCCTCAGATCAGAGGAAATTTCATACACATATCCATGTACTCGGAATCTCCGATCGAGATCCGCTGACCGTTGAACTGAAACTGGTTCGCCATTGCGATCTGGAATCCCGACCGAAACGAAAACTTAACTAAACGTAGATCCAGTGTTAGTGAGCTTAAGTCCGACCTTTGGCTTAAGGAGGCCCGCCAGAAGTCCTCCGTTGAGCTGAAACTGACCCGTTTTGGTTATAACCTAAGTATACTTTGACCTGGAGTCTATTTCGGTGAGTTTTTAGGCTATATAAGGACCTTAAACCCTCTCTCATTGCAGCCATACGAATTTGAGAATAGCCCTAGGAAGAGAGAGAGAAAAGAGAGAGAAAGTGTGGGAGATGTGGGAGAATCTCCCTGCCATGCTTCCCTGCCACTCCACGAGCTCCACCACTCCGTTCTAATCGCTTTCCCGGCGATTCCAGCTCCGTTTCTAGGTAAGAAACCCTAACCCTAATCTGATTTGGGACTTAGGTGGTTGTAGGTTATGAAATAGCTAACCTATGTTGTTCTATAGGTTGCCAAACTGCCGTAGATGAAAGCTTAGCAAACCTATCGACTTCGTTACGATTCTACGACTAAAGGTGCGGACTTTAGGTGTATAGGTTATGGTTTTCAACGCTTTCAATGTCAGATAATGATAGATTCATGATCTGCATGCAATTGCATATATACAAAGTGCTGTCTGTTTTCTGTTTCGATTAAAGATGAAGAATATGGAATTTTATATACTCTAGGTATTTGTAGAAAGTACCGTATATGTATAAATTTTGCCATGATTATTTGCTGTATTAATATATTATATATGGATAAAATACTTGTTTGGCGAAAGGACTCGTCCTAATACATGTTTTTGCTAATATACACTATGTATGTTAAAATAGTGTATTCTAAGTGTTTGTGAAAATGACCGAATGAGTATAGAATTCTCATTCGTGCTCGCCATGACTAATTGTTTTGGATTTATGATTGTTGTATTGGCGATACCCCTTTGACGAAAGGATTTGCCCAAAAATCACGCCACGGCCTATATACACTACTTATATTAAAATGTGTGGCTCAAGTGTTTGCGGAAATGACTGAATGAATATGGAACTTGGAATCCTGCTTGCCATGACTATCCGTAGTGGGTGTATGCGTGTTATGATTGGGGCAACTCCCTAGTGAAAGGATTTGGCCTAATGCCTATGTGATCAACATATGTCATGTATGTTGATGTATGTATTTTAAAGTGTTTGTTGAAATGTCTGAATGAGTAGTAGTTAGTAAATTGTAATGTTTAAGGGTGTTGAGATATGATTCTTAACTCCTTTAACTATGTGTATGATTTCCTTGGATAGCTGTGTGATTAGGAATTTAATATGTACAAACTCATGCTTGTGTTGTGCTTCATAACATGCTCAAATGATTATATGATTTTATCTATGTGATGCATATGTTTAAATTCATGTTTACGTTGTATGATCCGTCATGGGTGATGGGGGAGTGGAGCAACGAGTTCGTGCAACAGCCCTGACAGCCCTAAACGGATAATATCAAACTTTGGTTGTATGATTTGAATCTTGATTCATTACTGCTTTAACTATCTGCAATTGAATGCGATTGGGGCTATGATCATAGTCCAGGCAATCGGTAACGAAAATGAATGCGTGGCTGAAATTCATTTACCACGTGAGATGTGTTCGACGAACCCGAGTCGTACTTCGGTTGACGATAGTGGTTGGCCACACAAAGTGCTTATGCACTTCATATTGTTCAACTTGTTGTGCGCTCGAGCTAGCAAGCTCGTCAAGTAACCCGATCTGTCTTATGTATGTTCACCATGTTTGGACGCTACCGCTTGAACCTACGGTACTAAACTTACCAGTGAAATCCCGTTAACCATGGTACCTCGATCCGCTAAGACTCATGAGTCGGACATGGTGGTATGGGACACCGTGGTCGAGCTGTCGGCCTACGCTGGGGTTACGTGCCTCCCGTAGTGACCGGTGAGCAACCAGACTCGTGAGCCGATTATGGTGGTATGAGACACTATATTCGAGCTGTCGACACCTACGACAATAGCCGAATACGGTGAGACCTGTATCCGTACTAACGGGCGACGAGCCCTCCGTAGTAACTTCGAGTATACTCTAAGGTCTGTGATTGGCGATAAGCGCTTCAAAGCAACTAGAGCATGAGTTGAGTCGAGTACGGTGAGATCTGTATTCGAGCTGACGGCCAGCGATTGAGCCGAGTACGGTGAGACCTGTATTCGAGTTGACGGCCAGCAATTGAGCCGCATACGGTGAGATCTGTATCCGTGCTGATGGGTGACGAGCCCTTTGTGATGCCTTCGCTATGCCTCTCAAACCATAATATCGTATGAAATTAACTAGGACTGACGACCCTAGAATGGATCATGTTTGGGAATTATACAAGGGAGGTACCTTAGTTTCCCAATACTGTTGTTTGAAATGGACTAGTAATTACTCGGTAATCATGCTCATCATCGCACTGCATGTGCCTGATAGATGTGGAGCACTGAGGGATGAACACATTCGCGAACGTAAGATGGTGTCGCATGAGGGTGTTTTGGCAAGGGCATACATCATGTCATTTCATACTTGCATTAAATAAGAGTAGTTAGAATTATTTGATTATACTGCTTTATCATTACTGCTTGACTGAATTGATAATATGTTAACCTATGCTTTATTGTTCCACTGAGTTGATCACTCACTCCCACGTTATGGGACGGTGTTCCGAACACCCACCAGACTTTGTCTGATTGCAGATGGCGACGCTACTCCTGAGGCGGAGCCGGACTTTTGTGACGACGAGGATGCTTTCTCGTATATGCGGTTTTCGGGCGGCTTCATGTGAGCCGTGCCTTGATCGACGGGGTTACAGGGATGTTGACTAGATGACACTACACATTTGGTATCATTTGAATTGTACTTGTAATTCTTTAACCTGGTAACCTTATCACACTCTGGAGACTTACCATAGTTTTTATATTTTATATATCTATCACAGTCTTCCGCTTGCAATTTAACTGTCTCTGGAGTATGATATGCTGTTTTGGCTTAATCTCACTCATGTTCAATGCACTAATACAGACAACATTCAATCATCATTATCTATGTTGCATAAGTGATGTTCTGGAACTCGAGAGTTGAATTGCTACTCGACTCTCGATTTTTCGGGATGTTACATATATGGTATTTGATGTGTGTTTTAATGAGATTAGATGCATGAAAATAAAATAAATGAAAGTAAATGTGGCCCTAAATGATTCCACGAAGGATTTGAAAATAAATGAAGTAAAATGACTTTTTGATCTTCCTTGAAGGGCTGCACTAGTAAATAAGGGTGCCATTATATAATTATACGTGTGGCACATTAATAATACTATAAAACAATTCAATTATTGACTGCATCATTGAATGCACACTAATAGAATGATCTAAATAGTTCAAAGGTTGGCTATCGAAATGAACAGTTAAAAAATATTGACAAATTGCTTCTTTGTAATCCTCACATATGTGGCCCACCAATCTACCATAAGTTTGAAAATTACTCATTTTTGATAAAAAAAACTATATGTATTTATAGCATCCTAGATTTTCACTGTTTTGGATTTCCAAAAATCTGTGAATTTTTTTTTTATTAACTTATATTATCACTTATTGACCATTGACACTCAATGCTAGCTTATACATGGGTGATTGTAAAGTCACGTCCAACCAACACAGTGTCCTGTGGCGTTCACTTAAGATTTGCCGCAGGACCATCCGTTTAAACTACTCAAGGTGAGGTACCACCAGTAAATTAAACATAGGGTTAGCCCATTAGATTGGACCAGTCTGGTCATGAACGGACCAAGTGAGGGCCACCAAGCCAGATGGCCTATTTACACTTAACAACAGCCCGTGTGGACCACCCAACGACCGAGGAAGGTCAGAAAAATCTAAAACTTTAGAAAATCATAGATCTCACTGGGCTTGTGGTCCATCGTGGAATGCGGACCCAGTGGACACCCAGAATTGGGATCTGACACTTGCCAAATGCACCCCACCAATGCCAGAATTGGAATATGGCACTTGCAAATGAAACTGAGATACCAAGATTTTCAGTTGTCAGATTTCTTCCAAATTTACAAAGAAGGTCTAATGTACTGTCCTACACCCGTCCACAAAATCTGGGTCCCGATCGTGGCCCGGTAACCGTTGATCGCAAATCTGACCTGTAGGACCCAACCCCATATTCGATCGTTCCCAAATTTTGTATGGCCCTTCATCTGGCCATGGACCACTTATCCTATAAGTTTCATGGCCAGGGGACCACTAGAACTGCCCCAATCACCAAAATGGGCCTCTCAGGGCCATTTAAAGATTGGAACCCTATGCTCAAACCCCATATTCGTTCATCCGTTTGATATCAGATTTTGCATGGCCCCTTATCGGGCCATGAGACACCTACACCCCGAATTTGGTGGTTGGAGGGGTGATAGGCTGCCTCAACATCAGATAGAGTCCTAGTAGGCTATTTTGAAAAATTATGGAAACTTAAGGCCAAGGGGCCCAACTCTAGTAAATAAAATCCCTAACCCTTATCTCATAACCCCCACCACAACCACCATTACTAAGGGAGAAAGAGAGAGCTAGAGAGCAAGGAGAGAAGGAGAGAGTGAAGGAGGGCAAGGTGGACCCTAGATCGAGGTGGGGCCCAAGGAGATAAAACCCCACAACTCCATATCCCTTCTCCAAAGGGAAACCCAACACCACAACCACAAGAAACGTCCATTGATCGTCTAGGTAAATCTCTCATCCCATTTTCGTTGAAACCCTTGTGATGAGAAGGGATTTATTTAGGATTCTAACATGTAAATGTTGCTTTAGGGATTCTTCCCGATCAACCCCCGAAATCCATCTTCCTAGGTCGTTCCCAAGCATTCATCGAATCCGAAGGTGCGGACTATTGGTCTTAGGTGGCCTAGCACCAACTATAGTATGAGTTTAATGATTTTGTTTGTGTGAGTGGTTGTATTGGAAAATCTAGAGGAACATAGGAATGATGTGTTTGTTGAAACTACATGGATTTGCATGTTTAGTTCTTGGTTGATGTTGATCTTGTCCCTCACATGTTTTAGTTTACGGATGATTACATGTTCTTGTTTGTTGATTGATTTTTCTCATACGAGTTGCTTCATAAGGTGTAGGAATCTTGACTCTTGTGTGTGTTTTGATCCATTGAGATGTTGGAAGTGCTTAACTTCCTCTCTAACCCACAACACTCACATGCACTTGCTTACAATAATGTACCATGCTTGTTAGGGACATTGAATTGTATGATAGGATGTATGCAACATGATACTGTATGTTGGTTGATAACCTTGATGTTGGCATGCTATGAATTATCGTCGAACCTTTGTATTGGTCAGGAACACGAGGTTAGACGGTAGTCCCATTAGTTGGACTACCCTAAGACTAAACCCACGAATTGGGTGGGTGCGTACGGGCGGTAGTAATTCGACTACATGGGTCTATTGTACCCGATGTCGTTCGTCACATGCTCGCCTGACTCGTGCGGTTTAGCCTATTACTGACCAATCTTGATTGATAACCATGTTTGCTCACATATGTATGGAACCTGGAACACCCTACCACCGTTGCAGCCCACCAATAACTACTTGAAGTTGATCCATTGCCTCGTGAGCCGGGCATGGTGGAATGGAACACTGTGTCCGAGTTGTCGGCCTACGCTGGGGTGACGCGCCTCCCCGTAGTGATTGCGAGCGATCCCTTCCTCTTGGCACTCCCTATGTGCTTGGAGTTGGGGATGGGGAACCCGGCGGGATCAAGGATCGTGGGGTCTCGGCTTCACACGTTGGGGGGCCTTGGCCTCGCAACCAGTTTAGGGCATTGATACGTGGGGTGTACTAGATTTCCAAACCTGCTGGATGAATGGACTTAACTAAGAACCCGGTTAACATTATCATTGCATTGCACTAGATAGGTTGGCGACTCGGTAGTCGAGGTTGCTCTGAGGGAGTGTTGACATACGCGATCGTTAGACGGAGTCGCTCGAGGGAGTGTTGTGGCGAGTGCATGCATCATTTCATCCATCATGCATGCGCATTAATAAGATTAGTTTAGTGACTGTGATTGATTGCTTTTCATTAAATCCGTAATATAATTGATGCTTGTGATAACTTGAGACTAATAGTTCACACTGAGTTGATCACTCACTCCCACTCTGGGACGGTGTTTTAAAATACCAACCAGACCCATTCATAGATGCAGGGGATGCGGAGCTGGTGGAGCATGGCGATGCCACTCTCGACGAGGAGGAGGAGCTGTCATACTTTCAGATGATGCACGGGACCTCACCGGACCCGTAGTTGGTCCGATGGATTGCTGAGCCGTGGGCTCGGCCTTATTATTTTGGGACTTACATTCTTTTTGTGAGTTTGTCGGGCGGCCCATTGTGCGACGTTCGTATTCTTTTGGACATGTACATTTATATATATATATATATATATTTGATCTCTTTCAGTTCCGTGGATGTATGCGGTTGTGCTCCATGCTCCAGGTAATTCCAGGCTGCGCTTTTAAATTTGATTAAGCGCATATTGATGAAAATTGGATATAAGTGACCTCGGGAACTCGGGAGTCGAGTGTATGCACGACCCCCGATTTTCAGGGCGTTACAGTATTTCAATAGAATAATTATAATCATTTTTATTAAATATAGTATATGTATACTAATTTAAGATATTAAAGTTGATTTGTGACATTATACATGTTCCTTTAAATATATTAAAAATATTCCATGCATTTCAAGTCCTCCCATTGCTCCCATCCAAATTAACTATTTGGATATCGAATGCATTTCATTTACTTTCATCCAAACACAATTGCATATGTCATTTACTACCAATTCATTTAGCTTTAATTCCGATTCTCAATTACCTTAATTTAAAAGCTCCCAAATGAGGTACAGGTGGATGTTGTTGGTCCATCTATTTTTCCAGCTCATTTTAAGGGATGAGCCTGTAAGTGAGGCAGATTTAAATCTCAAGCAGACCATGCCAGAGACAACAGTGGTTATTGAATACCCACCATTAAAAACTTTTTGGGAGACACTAATTTTAAATCAAGTTAATATTTGTGTTTTCCCTTTATTCATATCTATCTCAATTAGCAGACTCTATGGCAAATAAATATTACAGTGGTCCTATAAAGTTCGTAATGGTAGGCATTCAATTACTACTATTTTGCTTAATATGGTCTACTAAGATTTGAATCCTCTTCATTTTTTAGCTTATGCCCAATAATGATCTAAAAAAATGGATGGACAGGATAAAACACATCAATCATGTCAATCATGGTGGGCCCCACCAAGAACCGACCAGTACTGAGCTTGGTACTTGAGGGGTCACTGTCAAATCCAAGTCCCATTGCTAGATGGGGGTTGTGGGGGTCATGTTGATGGCCACACATATACATTGAAAGTGGACCGTTGATAAACCTCTTTAAGGGCTTCCCATTTGTTTGTACACATTCAACCAATCCCATCTTTGATCTTATGGCGGTGGACCTGATGAATGGCCTTGGATGGTTCACTTCCTTGCATCACATATACCATGTGAACCTTGCACACACCATCTGTTGGCACGGGTGTGATCGACGCCGTCCATTATGTAGTGCACTGTGCACACTGTAAGCCGACCATACAGTACACTCATCAAGTGAGCCAGCCACAAACGTACATGGAATTTTGACCGTTGGACTTTTTCCTAACCGTCCATTTCTCTTGTACGAGTATGATCTGTTTGATCAGCCTACCGTTATTATTTAACCGTATATGGTATGTTCATAGTGTAAACTATCTGATGAGTGGGCCAGATCTCTGGCATGTGTGCCATCGAACGGTGGGAACGAGGGCCCCACCTAGTAGCTGTCATACGGAGCCCGCGTTCCATATACGCGGTAGCGAGTGGGTGCGACGCGGTTTCGCTGGTGACCCCAGCATCAGCCAGCTGGCTATCAAAGCTCGGTGGGCTCCACCATGATGTATGTGTTTTATCCATACCGTCCATCGATTTTGCCAGCTCATTTTAGGCCAATAGCACCGATGTAGATCCAAAGCCTAAAAAATTTCTAGCAGTTGATAAATGGTAAAATACAAATAGTGGAAGGCGATCCACATGATGTGGTCAACCTATTTGATAAATTGAATATTTCGCCCATATGAAGGGTTGGAAGTTATCCGCTGGATTGATGCTGATTTGCGGTCCAACTGGTTGGACTCTGGATCTTCTTTTATTATTATTATTATTATTATTAATTTTTTTAAAAGCCATCAATCCCATTATAGATTCTTGTTGACCGTTGGATTTTTTTATTTGGGAAAATGACGGTCAAACACATGTTTTTTTTATATAAATAGATTAATCAATGTACTACAATACGGCGTAAAACACAAGTCCATAGGGCTTACCATATTTTCTATTTAAAATCTACACCGTTCATTAGCTTCTATGCTCAATGTTAAGTCTTCAGGTAAAAAATCAGCTGAAGGCGTGACTTAGATGGGCAATAACATATGAAACACTGTAAATAGGATGTGGATCATAGGTTTGTGTGTGGGCTACCATGTAATGTTTCTTTCATCAAACTCATCATTTAGGTGTAAGTCATTAAGTGAAGAGAAGATACAAATTGCTAGGGCTTAATTTGAGTATTTTATCGTGTTAGTACTCTGTATGTACAGTTCAAATAATGGTTATATGTGCTAAGTGCGAAGAAAAATTGCTATGGGCTACCTGCTTTAATAAAAAAAGAAAAAAAAGAAAAATGAATTGAATTTTAATCCCTAAATATATTTGTCGGTGAAATTTTAACTGCACATTGTTAAGCACACATATTTTTGAATTCCTACGTACTTATCACTTTATTTAAAATGTCATTTTTATATCCCTTAAACATAAAATTATTCACCATTAGAAATTAATTGCAGGCAAAAAGCTATCCCCCTTCATTGGTGATATTTATACAACATTGATTAATTATCTAATTATACACATGCTCTAATTGTAATACTTTCTTTTCTCATGCTTGTGTTAGTTAACAAAAGGCTTCATTTAAATGACAAAAAAAATACCCAAAGCCCTAAATTACCTCACCAAGTATTCCTCATAAAAAAACTTTATCTCCATGGGGCCACCATGTGGTATATTTGATATCCAATATGTCCATCATCTAGTAACTCTTTTGTTTACTCTTTATTTAAAAAGATCAGTTGGATAGAAAACTGAGATGGGCCATACCACTAGGGATAATGTAAAAATTAAGCCCAGAACCTCTAAGTTCACTTGTGTGGCCCGTAGGACAAATTGTTTTATCCCCTTCATCTTAGTGCATTATACTGATCAATGGGCTTGATGAAATATCAACACCATAGTGACCCCACATACAATCCTATGGTTGGCATCCTGTACCTTTTGTTCCCTAATGTGTGGTCACATCTATTTGTGTACGCTGGATCGTGAGCAGATCATGCTTTTCCACGAGTTGCCTTTCTCAATGACTTTAAGTTATGTGCAGAGGGGTATTATATTTGATTAGAGTCGCCACTAGTCAATTGTTTCATCTCCACAGTTGCCTAGACCCTAGAAATGCTAGGAATGTAACGTCTCGGAAAAAAAAAAGAGTCCGTACAAGGACCCGAGTACCACCTCAGACAGGACTATCCAAGGACCGCATCCTGTCGAATAATTTAGGTGGAAATTAGTTAAGTACTAAACTAAATAATCGGTGGATTAAGCTCGGGCCACCATTTCCACAAATGAAAAGTTCAAAAACCATTAATACCACTGACTCAACGTCACTTAAAGACCTAGGAGAAATCCCAAGAGCCAGTCGCTCTCGGGAGTACATTGGAACTCCGTATAGGACCTAGATCGCACGTCGAGGGTCTGATGACCGCGAAACTATAGGACTATGTCCGTCCTACTGGGCTTGACAACCATCGCATGAATCAAGCACAGATAGTGTCCATAAACGTACAACATGAGCCATGAGTAAAGTGCGTGAGAAACGCGAATACCTTTAGAAAATGAACCAAAACTTAAGTGAATTGGGCCGTTCACTCTTAGGCGAAATTGAGGATTTCAGACTGTCAGTTTCTGACCAAACTTCACCCATGGGGAAAGGAAATTTTCTGCATATATCCGTATAATCGTGGCCCCGATTGAGTAGGTATGACCGTTGATCTAACACGGCTTACCCGATCGCACCGAAATCATGTACTGGCATGGATCCATTGTTAGAGAGCATACCCTATGATGTAGGTGGGTAGTGGGCCTCCCTGGGAGCCCTATTTGTCAGAAACAGTTACCCAAAGGGTATAAACTATGTATATAGTGGCCCTGGGGCCATTTGCATCACTTCTGGGCTTATAAATAGCCCTTATTTCACCCCACCTCTCTCATATACGAATTTCTCCAAAACCCTAAGGGAGAGAGATGAGAAAAGACCGAAGAAGAGGAAGGCAGTGAAGAAGAGGAAAACAGTGAAGGAGAGGAAGACAGTGAAGAAGAGGGACAGGAGGAAGAAGATGAGGCCCAGGACTCAGACGGGGGACCTCCTACTGCTCGTGATGACCGCCATCACCGAGCCGCCTTAGACGCTCGCATGACAAAGATTGGGGAAAATCAGGCCTACATAAAGCAGAAGTTTAAGGAAAACCAGGCCTACCTGAAGCAAAAGTTTAAGAGAATGTCCCGCACCCTGAAGGCCCTCCTGTGCTGTATGCAGGATAAGGGAGCACCTCTGCCTTTGCCAGAATCAGAGGACTAGTAGTATAGTTGTAGTTGCTTTTTGTTTCTTTTTGTAATAGCCTTGGATAGGCTTAGTTTAGATGCTAGGTTAGTAAGTGTTGAAGCCTTTTGTTAGTTAGCTTTCATGCATCCTCTGTCATAGTACATGTAATACTATATCATAGGTAACTGTGACAAATTTTGTTAAATGAAATGTATGAAGCTTCTTTTGTTTAGAAATGTGTAGAATGTTTGGAAAAATTGGATGATGTTATCCTAATCCTACAAATGTTGTTCCATATGTTGTATATAGGGAATGCCTCCTAAAACTACTTGGAACATGGCACGTCTCCCACTTGGTGGATTAATTGACGGGGCCCCTGACCCGAGTGGTAGCCAAACGGACCCTAGTTTGGGTCCGAGTAGCGAGACGTTGACGGATTCACAACCGGCCACTGGCCTCACAAATGGGCTAACACCGAGTGCACCACCGGTTCTAGGTCAGAACTGTGCGTCTTCGTTGACCCCATACATGCCTCAGGCAGCCTCTCCCCTTGATTGGTTGGAGCAAATGATGCTCCTAATGCAACAACAACAACAGGTTCTGACAACTATAACAGGGGCCATCACACAAAACATGAATGTGGCCCCGTCGATGCCACATGTATAGCCTACTGGGACTTTGACCACAAGTGGCCCGTTCGAGCTCTTTCAGCGCCTCTGTCCTCCCACTTTTGCGGGTAGTCATAGACCCGAGGAAGCCGAGTATTGGTTGGATCGCATTTCTAAGATGTTGAGGTCGTTACATTGTACCGAGGTGGAACAAGTTGGGCTAGTCACATATATGTTTGAGAAGGAAGCTAGCCTGTGGTGGGACAGTGTCTTTCGAACCGTTCCCGCAGGGTTTGCGTGGACATGGGACAAATTCGAGGTACGCTTCCACGAGAAGTATTTTCCCCTCACATACCGTAATGAAAAAGAGGGCGAATTCCTCCGCCTCCGATAGGGGGAATGACAATGGAATACGAGAACCGTTTCACGGAGCTGGATAGATATGCACCTTTGATTTTGGCAGACGAGCCGATGAGAATGCGGCAATTTTCAGAAGGGTTGCGTGCTGACATCCGCACCAAGATGTGTTGCGCTAGCATTCCCAACTATGCTAAGCTAGTGAACGTGTCCCTACGAGCTGAGTAGGATGGTGAATAAGTGTCTTGGACATGCATGCCAATGGGCCCGAGGCCTAGGCCTGAATTGCAGAACCGACCGTTTCTCGGCAAGAGGCCGCGTATGAACTCGCTTCCCAGACCAATGACTCTGTCAGCTCAGCAGAGGCAGTCGATCTTTGGTGTACTTATTGTAATAAAGCGGGCCTTACTGACCCCTTTTGTTTTACCAAGATGAAGAACAATGGCTACACACCGCCTCAGAGGGTCAACCGCCAGCTACCACATGCTATTTCGGCTCCACCTCTACGATTCGTAGCACCAACACAACCATTCAGCCGACCTCCTGTATCTCGAAATAGGCCGCCTCAACGACCTATGGTAGCACCGTCTAACTGCCCCCAACAAGCTCGCATACATGCACTCGCAGCCAAAGCATCTGAATCATCGGTTGCAGTGCCGCTAGTCTTTGAAGTCATTCCCCACATCTAAGGTACACCTGTATTCCTTTTAGTTGACACCGGGTCCACTATTTCAATGATAACATGCTCTATAGTCAAGTGAGTAGGGTTGGACACTACCCCTATGGTTGGGGTGAGAGACATCGCTGCAGCAGGAACCTTCACAGACACCACTAAGCTTTGGAAGGGTTGTCCGATAGACTTAAGGAGCAGAGTGGTATGCATTGACCTGATCGTAACCAAGATATATCATTACAACGTCATCCTCGGTATGGATTGGCTCACCGAAATGAAGGCAGAGATTGACTGCAAAACCAGATTGGTGACGGCCCATGGGCCCGTGGGTATGACCTTCACCTTCCCAGTTCAGGTCAGTTGTCCCTACCGAATTCGTTGCTACGCTTCCCTATTGGAAAATTGTGATGGTCCGTCAATTGGGGACACCCCAGTAGTCTAAGATTTCACGAACATGTTCAGAACGATCCCTGGACTACCTCCTTAGCACGAGATCGACTTTACTATCGACCTTATGCCGGGTGCGACACCTATCTCCTTACCAACGTACCGCATCCTCCGTGTGAAATAGACGAATTGAGGAAGCAGATTGATGATTTATTGGACTCGGGTTTTATACGGCCGAGGGTATCTCCTTGGGGAGCACCTGTGTTGTTTATGAAAAAGAAGGATGGATCGCTGCAGTTGTGTATAAATTATCTAATACGAAATCACATCACGGTAAAGAACAAGTATCCTCTGCCCAGGATAGATGACCTATTTGACCAGTTGAAGGGGGTGCAATATTTCAATAAGATAGACTTATAGTCCGGGTATCATCAGTTGCGTGTCAGGAATGAAGACGTGCAGAAAACAACTTTCAGGACCAGCTTCGGGCACTACGAATTCCTTATGATGCCGTTTGGACTTACAAATGCACCGGCCGTATTCATGGATCTCATGAACTGGGTATTTCGGTCGTATCTTTACCGATTCGTCATCGTATTTATAGACGACATTTTAATATACTCAAAGAGTCGGAAGGATCACGAAGAACACCTACGAGCAATTCTTGATACTCTTAGGCAGAATCAGTTGTTTGCACAGTATCGAAAATGCGACTTCTGGAAGGAAGAAGTCAAGTTCTTAGGACACGTGATTTCCAAGGAAGGAATCGCTGTGGACCTTACCAAGGTGACTGCTGTACAAGACTGGGAGCCGCTCGGCTTGGTTACAGAAGTGAGGAGTTTCCTCAGACTTGCTGGTTATTATCATCGATTCATTAAAGATTTATCTAAGATAGCCCGACCGTTGTCTCAACTTACTCGGAAAGATCTTAAGTTTGCTTGGAATGAGAAAGCAGAGGCGCCCTTTCAAGAATTAAAGGACAAGTTAACGTCTGCGCCCGTGCTAGTACTGCCAGAGCAAGGGGTCAAATACACTATTTACACCGATGCATCTCGAGTCGGTTTGGGGTGTGTACTTATGCAGAAGGATAGGGTGATCGTATATGCCTCGTGGTAGTTGAGGAAACATGAAATAAACTACCCCACTCACGACCTGGAATTGGTGGTAGTCATTTTCGCATTAAAGCTTTGGAGACATTACCTCTACGCTGAGGAGTTCGAGCTCTTTTGCGACCATAATAGCCTCAAGTACATCTTTACATAGAGAGACCTGAATATAAGGCAACGATGTTGGATGGAGACTTTGAAAGACTTTAAGTTTGAAGTCTCCTACCATCCTGACAAGGCCAACCTTGTGGCCGATGTGTTGAGCCGCAAGAAAACTATAGAATTTGCAGCCCCACTAATGATAGAAGAGTGGAATATGGTGGAATTCGTGCGAGATTTTGAACAGAAGTTGACAGTAGAGGAGCCATTCGAGAGCGTCGCACACTTCCACGTGCAACCACTTATTGATGACCAAATCATTATGGCTCAGAAAGGAGATGAGTTATTGGTGATGAGAGAGCGTGCAAGCGACAATAAAAAACCATAATGGAGGATTGACTTAGATGGAGGTTTGAGATATCGTGGCCGCCTATGCGTCCCGAACCTCCATGACTTGAGGAGAGAAGTTCTAGAGGCCGCTCACAATTCAAAGTTAGCGATACATCTGGGTAGTACAAAGATGTATCGAGACGTGACGCGTTCATACTGGTGGGACAACATGAAGGCCCAAATAGAAGATTTTGTGTCCCGATGCCTCACGTGCCAGCAAGTTAAGGCCGAGCACCGTCGACCACCTGGTTTACTTCAGCCCATGCCCATAGCGGAGTGGAAGTGGGATTTCATTTTCGGGTTACCAAAGACAAGAAAGGGGCATGACTCCATTTGGGTGATTGTGTACCGGTTGACGAAATCGGTCAATTTCCTCCTTATTAGAGTTTCTAATTTGGCAGATGATGTAGCTAAGATGTACATCAAGGAGATAGTATGACTACATAGGGTTCCTATAGAGATTGTGTCGGACCCAGACACACGATTCATGTCTATTTTCTGGACTCGAATTCAAGAAGCAATGAGAGTGAAACTAAAGTTCGGTACCGCGCTCCACCCACAGACCGATGGGCAGACGGAATGGGTAAATCAAATACTTGAGGACATGTTACGAACGTGCGTACTTGACTTCAAGGACAGTTGGGATGACTGTCTCCCTTATGTCAAGTTTGCTTATAACAATAGCTTCCAAGCAAGCATTGACATGGCTCTTTATGAAGCCTTGTATGGATGCCTATGTCGAGCTCCGCATTGTTGGGCGGAAGTTGACGAGAAGAGCTTGGTTGGCTCAGATCTGGTTCAGGCAACCTCAGAAAAGATCGATATTATCAGGCGTCGACTCTTTACGGCCCAGAGTAAGCAGAAGAGTTACGCTGATACGAGACAGAGACAGTTGGAATTTGAAGTTGGAGACCATGTATTTCTTAAAGTTTTCCCAATGAAAGGAGTACTTCGTTTTGACAGGAAAGGGAACCTCACGCCGATTCATTGGCCCATTCCAGATTTTAGACCGAGTGGGTGTGGTAGCATATTTCATGACAACAAAGAAATATGTTCCTGACCCTACCCATATTATCAAGTGGGAGCAAGTGCAGCTAATGGAAGATGCTACTTATGTATTGCGGCCCACGCGTGTTCTAGATAGGAAGGAACAAGTGTTGCGTAACAAGGTTATCCCACTCATGAAAGTGCTATGGACACATCACATAGAGGAGGAGGCTACTTGGGAAACGGAAGCTGAAGTCCGTAAGAACTACCTACAGATCCTCGAGGAGTATGAAAAGGTACTAATTTCGGGGACGAAAATTTTCTTTAAGGGGGTAGATTGTTACGTCTCGAAAAAAAAAAGTTCGTACAAGGACCCGAGTACCACCTCAGACAGGACTACCCAAGGACCGCATCCTGTCGAATAATTTAGGCAGAAATTAGTTAAGTACTAAACTAAATTATCGGTGGATTAAGCTCGGGCCACCATTTTCACAAATGAGAAGGCCGAAAACCATTAATACCACTGACTCAACGTCACTTAATGACCTAGGAGAAATCCCAAGAGCCTGTCGCTCTCGAGAGTACATTGGAACTCCGTATAGGACCTAGACCACACGCCGAGGGTCCGATGACCACGAAACTATAGACTATGTCTGTCCTATTGGGCTTGACAACCATCGCGGGAATCAAGCCCAAATAGTGTCCAGAAACGTACAACATGAGCCATGAGTAAAGTGTGTGAGAAATGCGAATACCTTTAGAAAACGAACCAAACTTAAGTGAATTGGGTCGTTCACTATTACGCAAAATTGAGGATTTCAGACTGTCGGTTTTTGACCAAACTTCACCCATGGGGAAAGAAAATTTTCCTGCACATATCCGTATAACTGTGGCCTCGATTGAGTGGGTATGACCGTTGATCTGACACAGGTTCTCCACGGTCGATCGGCTTACCCAATCGCACCGAAATCATGTCCTGGTAGGGATCCATTGTCAGAGAGCATACCCTATGACGTAGGTGGGTAGTGGGCCTCCCTGGGAACCTTGTTTGTCAGAAACAGTCGCCCAAAGGGTATAAACTATGTATATAGTTGCCCTGGGGCCATTTGCATCACTTTTGGGCTTATAAATAGTCCTTATTTCACCCCACCTCTCTCATATACGAATTTCTCCAAAACCCTAAGGGAGAGAGAGGAGAAAAGAAGAAAAAAGAGGGAAGAGAGAAGGAGTTTGGGTGATTGCTACAGGAACCCTCTCCCACGATTCCACGCACCAAATCTCCACCACGTTGCGCTACCAAACCTTTTTGGTATGATTTTGGGTAAGAAACCCTAACCCTAATCTTGTAGTAGAAATCCAAGATAGCCATTCGTTAATCTAGCTAACCAAATTCATCATTTAGGTACCCGACGTTCCATTTTTGGAAACATAGAGTTTGGACTGAGTCCGAATCGAGCTTCCCGACGAAAGGTGCGGATTATAAACGCTTAGGTTGCGGTTATCAATGCGTTCATGTCAGCTAATGATTTATGTCTGACTTGATGGCTTCCGTATTGTCTTAAATACGCCGATTTCTGTATAATATACATGTATAAAGTGTGTTGAGCAAAAGATGCATCCCATGTGTTTGTTGAAATGTTTGAATGAACATTTAAACATGATTTGTGCTTGCCATGATTACTGATCTAGGATTCATCATTGTCATACGCATGTTGATCTCTCTGTGTAAGGGATTACTAAAATATATGTTGTAACTAGCATAGTCTATATTATATATTTGGTGAAGTGTAGTCTAAGTGTTTGATGAATTGTCTGAACGAGCAATTGTTGATGATTTGTATTTATTACGAGTATTAAGATAGGATTCTTAGTTGCCATATGCATATGTACAGTTTCTTTCATGTAATCATATCTGCCTCTACACAAATTATTGATAAAATGTAAGTGTTTGGTAACATGATCAATGTGTTTGATGAAATGCTCAAACGAGGAATTCACTTGGATTGTTTGTTAAATGCTTAAATGATTATCACATGTGTTTATTCGCTGCATCTGAGTAAGATTGGGGCTACATCGTAGCCTAGGCAATCGGTAACAGTCCTTATTTGGGTGACCGAATTAGTCTCGTCACATTGGGTATATTCGATGAATCCAGGTCGCACGACGATTGTCGACAGTGGTTAGGCCACGAGGAGCGCTTATGCGCTCCAAGTCGATTAAGTCAGCGTGTGCCTGTACCAATCGAACTTGCCTAATAAACCGATTGACCTATTATTTGTTTACCATGTATGGACATTACTGCTTGAATCTAAGGTACCCCTCACCAATGTAAAGGCCCACTTTAACCATGGTACCACGTCCGCTAAGACTTATGAGCCGGGCATAGTGGTATAGGACACCGTGTTTGAGTTGTCTGCCTACGCTGGGGTGACAAGCCTCCCCGTAGTGACCAGTAAGCAACTAGACTCGTGAGCCGGGCATGGTGATATGGGACACCGTGTTCGAGCTTTCGGCCTACGCTGAGGTGATGAGCCTCCTCGTAGTGACCACGAGTATAAACTCTTGAACTTGCCTATCGACTGTTTTTCATTAGGAGTGATGACCCTACAACTTGCCTGTTGTATTTGCTTAACTAGGAGTGACGAACATAGATGGATCCTTCGGTTCGGGTCAATGATATAAATGGAGGTACCCTAACTTCCCAAATCTGCTGTATGAATAAGCTTAATTAAGTACTTGGCTAACATGACCATGCATCACATTGCATTAGTTAGGATGTGCTTTAAAGGCGATAAAGTTGTACCGTTTTGAGGAAGTGTTGTCATATGCGAAATAGGTTGTTGGAGTCGCTTGTGAGGGAACTTAGATGCGAGGGCATACATTATTACTTGCACTCCATTCCTGCATTAAAAAGAGTAGTTAGGAAGTGATTGTTATGATTGCCTTATCATTACTACTTGATTGACTTGATAATATGTTAACTTTTGTCTTTTAGAACCACCGAGTTGGCCACTCACTCCCACTCTGGGACGGTGTTTTTAAAACACTAACCAGGCTCTGATTTAGATGCAGGTGCTGATGATGTCTATGTTATGGAGCGAGACTTCGTGGATGAGGAGGAGGAATTCTCCTACTTTCAGCTCTCGGGCAGGTCGATGTAGACCTCGTGCCGATGCATAGGGACTACTGGGATATCTGGCTTAATTGGACGCTTTACATTTCCATAGTTTGTTCATCTTAAAACAATTCATGTATATATTAAACCCGGTTACATACTCATACTCTGGAGGTTTGTGAAACACCCACATATTTAAATATATATGTTTTAGACTTCCGCTCGCCTAATTTAATTATATCCAGAGTATGCTATGCTGCTTTAGTATAATCTCACTCATGCTTAACTCATTAATATGGACAAAATGTGAACATCATCATCCATACTGCATAAGTGATGTCTGAATCTCGGGAGTAGAGCTTTGCTCGACCTTCAAAATTTAGGGTGTTACAAGGAAAGAGGATTCGAAGATTCTCAGTTTTAAGATGATTCCTTAATTTATGCCTAAAAGATTCTGAATAAGGGACCATAATTATAGAGAGGAAAGGTGTTAGACACTTACTCTGCCCATATGAACGTACAATCACTACTTCATAGGATCTGATTAAGTTTGAGGGTTGGGATTAGTTCTAGTACAACGACGATGTAACAGTGTGTGTAATATTGTGACAAATGCAATGCATATGACAAGCTTTGGTTTGAGCTGGATAAATCTGCTTTGACTTCTCCACTTGCCGAAGTGATAAACCAACCAATTCAAATTTTTTATGGGCAGGATCCGACTATGTCAGTAGGTCTCAGAACGTATGTTTGTACTGACAGGGTGCTGAGTGCTAGGGATGTAATGTGTATATGATGTGCTGTGTGAAATGTTGTGCTAAATGCAACACCTATGATAAGCTTTGGTTTAGGCTGGATAAATTCGCCTTGACCTTCCCACTTACCGAAGCGTAAACTAATTGACTAGAGTTTTTGATGGGTAAGATACGATAGTATTGACAAACTTGAGCATAAGCTCAAGTCGATTAGGTACGTAATGTTATGCGACACAATGTTGATGGCTGAGATAAGCAAAAGTTTGAGAAGGGAATGGGTAGAGCTGTACACGAGTCGAGTCGAGTCGAGTATCGCCCTACCTGTACTTGGCTCTTAACACCCGAGTGCTGCTCGTACTCGGCTCTACTCGGCCAACGAGCATGGACTCCTTGCTCGTACTCTACTCGCCCGAGTACGAGTAGTAAACGAGTCGAGTCGAGTCTGAGTTTTCGAGGCGAGTTCGAGTACGAACAGAAATCGAGTCGAGTAGAGTGCGAGTTTTCAAGGCGAGTTCGACTCAATTGAAATTCAAAGTTAAACTAAACAATAAAATATATAAAATGCACATAATTTATGATTAAAAACTTTGATAATTACATTAGCATATTTACATTACATTGTTCAAAATGACAATTTATAACTAATAACCTCCATAAGAGGAGTGCCTTCCTGTATTGTCATCTGATCCATCGGAACTGCTATCTATTTTTTCATATACAAATTAGTTCACTTCCTCTGAGTCAGAAGGCAAAGAGATTTTTCCTTCGTACTCTTCTACACTTTGAACTAGATTTTTCAAACTTGCTTTATGTGAAGAATTGTATGTAGTACCCAATGCCTTATAAAATTCACCGAGACGAGTCAGGAATTTGAATTTGTTACTCTTTTTCTTCTTCCTGTTTGTCGTACTCGAGTAACTCAAACCTGCTTCAACATCGTGTTGTCTTTGACTCAATATCGCTGAAGTCTAGAAACTTCTTCCATACTGCGTTTTAAGGCGAGTTGGAATTGTTCTTCCTCCAAAGCTTTTAATCTGGCTTCCTCCTCTACATCTTTTCTGGATGTCATTCGTGTATTAGATCCAGAAGTAGAAGGTTTGGATGGAGTGGAAGGTTTTCTATTCGAATCTAACAGAGTTTGAAAAACAATTTGGACATCCTTAGGGGTATTGGGGCATGGTTTTGCATCACCACCTCGACATGACAAGTGTAAGCGAAAGCGATTAGTCTTGTTCACAAACTTTACGCCACACAAACCTCACTTAATCTTTATTTTTCAGACCTTGGTGGTGATTTAACTAGGGAAGCATAGTCCCAAATGTTTGTCGATGGCTCAGATGACGACATATCTACATTCAATTTTAATAAAAAAAATCAGAATATTGATAAATAAATTGAACTTGATATAGGAACAAAAAAAATATATATATAAATGTATCAAAATTTAAAAATAAAAGCAAATGAATAGGCATATATAAATAAATATCAAAGATTAAAAGTCTCCAAACCACATGCCAAAAGGACCAACACATTCGTGTTTGCAGTTGCAGTGAAATAATATTACAGATCATTAAACATTCAACCAAAAAAATTGAAAAATCGAAAATAATTACTGATCTGTAGGTAGAGACTCGTCATGAATCTCAATCTACTCTTCTTCATCATCATCATTCATATCTCCTCCCCATATCGGGCACAACCAATCTTGCGTACAAATCAACGCTTCAACTGTATTTGGCAAAAGTGAGCTTCGATACTTGCTCACAACCCTGCTCCCTGTGCTGAATGTGGATTCTGATGCCACTATTGAAATTGGTATTGATAATATGTCCCGTGCCATCACAGATAATGTAGGGTATTTTGATTCACTAACCCTCATCTTCCACCATTCCAACACATCAAATTCGGATCGCACTACGATTGACTCATTGAGGTACATTTCTAACTCTAATTCTTTAATATCAACTCACATTCGTGCTTATGCCAAGTATGATATGTATTCATTTAGCACATCCGGATTACCAGGTACAGAAATATCCACATCTCTACTTTCTTAAACATCCGCTGCAGGTAAAGTATTAACATACGATTTGTACAAATCTTCAAGGGCTTGACGAACCTTAGACGTCTCTACTGCCGCTCTTTCAGTAGGATAAAGCTTTATGAAAATAAAGCTAACCAACCCCATATTACAACGAGGATCAAGAACAACTGCCAAGGACATCAACAAATGACATTCGTCCTAGTATTTATCGAACTTCGTATTCATACCAACTGTCATCTGGTGTATAAAATCTAGACCCACACTGACATTTTTCTGTAGAGCATCCTTAATCTTCCAAAGAGATGGAAGAAACAGATTCGCGGTTGGGTACTGATTCCCAGAAAAAATCTTCGTGCAATCGTAGAAAACTTTGAGAAATGTGTGAACTTATTGTGCTTTGGCCCAATCATCTGTGCTCGGCAACCAAGAATATGTTCTGTCACGTGCCACGTATTCAGGAAATGCAAGCTGTAATTCCATTGCCGCATCTAACATTTCATAAGTCGAGTTCCAACGTGTACAGAATTCAACTTCAACGTTTTTTTAGATAGCACATTTAAACGTTAGATGATGTCATTCCATACACTCAGTCTCGATGGCGACCCCCTTATATATTTCACACTTTCTCTTATGTTCTGTATAGTGTTATCAATTGCTTTCAGCCCTTCTTGTACAATCAAATTTACTATATGGGCACAACATCTGACTTGGAATATTTTTCCTTCAAAAAATAAATTTCCTGTAGCCCTGAACTAGTTACGTAAGCATGAAATGACACTGTCATTTGCTGAAGCATTGTCTAAAGTTATTGCTGAAATTTTTTCTCAATGCCCCAGCCTTCTAGACAACTGTATATGCAATCTGAAATAAGTAAACCAGTATGTGGAGGAGGAAGGTGTTTGAAGTTTAAAATTCTCTTGCATAGTTTCCAATCCTTATTAACATAGTGAGCGGTTAATGAAATGTATCCCTTTCTTTGATTGGACGCCGTCCATAAGTCAGAAGTCAAAGCTATTCTAGTCACTGAAGCCAAAACTTCTTTCAGTTTCATCTTCTCCTTTGTGTATATCTTCATGCTTTCTCTCTACACTGTGACGCGAGAGACATTCTCGGCTCGAGGGTTAAGGAATTGACAAAAAGCCCTAAACCCTTTACTTTCTATCAGTCTGAAAGGTTTTTATTCCAAAATCACTAATTTAGTAAACCACTCATTCAGCTTTTCCGTGTCAAACTTATGAGTGGACACTACGCCTTGGGAGTCGTCCTCTTCTGACCTCGTAAATGACAACGTCTGTTGGCCGGGAGGAGGGAGTCTTGCTTTCTTAGGACACGTCTTCAAATATCTAATTAGATGTGTCGTAGATCCTCCTGGAATCTTGTTGAATAACCCTTTGTAGTGATTACACTTTATCTTCTGTATACCGTTAACTGTCACATCTTTGAAATCATCCCACATTGCTGATCTCTTCTTCTTCCCTTTGCATGCAGTTGACATGTCTGTATGTGTATCTCCCTCTACGGTTAGAGGAGATGTGGCTGATGCACCCATTCCAGGGGTATTTGGGCTTTCGTCTTGACTAGCCATCTATAAAATAAAGTTCTCGATATGTTATACGGTTATACCTAGGGTCCTAGATGGCTAGACCGCTAGACGGGCATAATTACTTAACTGTCTAAATCAGTCACCCATTCAAAATTAGATGGATTGTAATGCTTAATTTTTCAATTTAAATGCTACGTTGAAATTCCGGCAACATATCCCCTTATCTCTTTAGAATATATTAATCTTGTATTTGATTCTCATGTCAATCATCAACACAAAGTGTGGACATTTGACGACGGAAATAAATACATGAAATATATCCAAAGAGAAAAAGGAGAGATAAAACCAGAACAGGCATATGCATTTAAATTGGAATAAATTAAGACATTACAATCTATCTAACCCTGAACTGTCCAAAAAGGGACAATTTGAGAATTTCTATGCATCTAAGAACACACTGAGTTTATGTCTAGCAACATAAAAATTCTCAAATGGGCAACTGATTATCTTATACTACAACTAGAACAATAAAAATAATAATAAAACCTAATAATCAAACTATAAATAAATTGAAAGCGCAATCTGAAAGATGAATGCTAAGTCAAGTGTAATAACTTGAGTGCACTAAGCATTCCTCAACCCAAATGCCAAATCCAATTAAGCTATTGAAACCCAACTCTAGCTACTAAGCATCCAACGAAGATAAAAGAATCACTATATTAAGTTTGGTGTTTCCTACTTATACACAGCTCTGATTCACAAAATCAAATGAAATCATTCGACGTCAACATGGAACACGAGTAACAACATTAAATTGTCCAAATCATAACCTAAAATATACATGAACAATACATGAACACTTACATAGTTACATTGTCGGATTGAAGTTAAGTCAATAGTTTAAGAACCCATCAGCCTAGACTCATCATGTGATCAACGACTTGATAGTGCATGAAGGATGATAAATCCTTAGATATGAGGACATGTATAAGTCTTATATTTTGATTGAACAACTTCGATTTACTTTACGAGATTTTCTAGAGGCCTCAAATGTGTCAATTATGATTCATTAATTCTTGCATTGGCTAACATAGAGTCCATTAGGTTTACTTGGAAACTTGTTTGTAGCTAGATCTGATTGGATTAAAGACTTATCAAGTGGTTTTTAACACTAGACCTAATACTTAAAATGAAAATGGTTTTTAACTATTACAATTATATTATAATTATTAAAATTTATTTTCTCACACTTGATAATGATTTATCGTCCAAATATGATAGTCCACCAGTTAATCAACATGAGACCTAAATTAATAGTGAATGGTGTAGACAATCAACATGGGATCTAAATTAATAGACAATGGTGTAGTAGATAATGATTTATCGCCCAAATATGATAGTCCACCAATTTTAATGTTTCCATTCAATATTATCCACAACAATGGTTTAAAAATATTCCAAACTCAAAGCAATTTCCAATATCATTTCTAATATTAATACATAAGAAATATGGGAAGCATGTAATAGACCTATACATGTAGGAAACACATGCAAAATGTTAAGAAAAGAAAAGGAAAAAAATAACAATTTTCTACCTTAAATAGGCCAGGGATGAGCTGCAGCAGGGACGGGCACCGGGCAGGGCAGGGACGGGCTGCAGACAGGGCAGGGCAGTGACGAGCTGCGGACAGGGGAGCCGGACAGGGCAATGTGAGCGCCTGAGAGAGAGAGAGAAGGAGAGAGAGAGAGAGAGGAGAGAGGAGAGAGAGAAGAGAGAGAGAGAGAGGAGAGAGAGAGAGGAAGAAGAAGGGTAAGGGAGAAGGCGACCGGGCAGGGCAGGGACAGTCGGACAATCACTGTGGCTGTGCGGGTTAGGGTTTTTTGGGTTTTTTTTTGGGAACGTCGGAACGACCGAATGAGAGAGTACCACCAGACAGGGGCACCGGTACTGATAGTGGTAGGCAGGGACGAGCTCCGCCGGATAGGGGAGTGAGGGAGAGGGAGAGAGAGAGGGAAGAAGAGGGATGGGCCGGACGACGGACAACACCGGGCACGGGCAGGGTCACAGTCTCACAGACTCACAACCTCACAGGGGAGGGGAACGAGAGGAGAGAGAGAGAGAGAGTATTTTCGAACGGGCGCTGGGAGGGAAGGGATTTGGGTATTTTCGAACGGGCGGGCTGCACTGTGAAAATGACGGGCAAAACAAAAGGGGGGCGTAGGTTATTTTTTTTTGAGGTGGATATATATATGGTTGAGTACGAGTCGAGCACACGAGTCGAGTACCGAGTCAAGTATCTCTAGACTCGTACTCTACTTGTAATCTAAACGAGTCTGAGAAACCCGCTCGTACTCGGCTCTAACTCAGACGAGTCGAGTATTTCAAGTCGAGTCGAGCGAGTACTCGAGCCTTAATTTGCTCGTGTACAGCTCTAGGAATGGGTGTTGTATAATGCTAATGCTAGGACATATATTCATGATTAGGCAGATGGGAGTCAGTAGCTAACTCAGTGGTACCATTTTTTTAAGTTACGCATGTTATGAACATGATCCAATGTAGGTAATGATAGCATAACAAAACAACAATTTCCTAATCTAGTTATTTAAGTGGATAGAAGGCATAATATGTGAATGCATGTTTCGCACAATTCTAACACTCCCTCATAAAAAAAATCAAATGCCTTTTATAACAATGCATATTCTATTGTAATGTGGCTTATCACCAGCATTACCAACATATGCAATAATATTCATGATTAACTAGATGTATATTAGTGCCTATTCAAACAATATATTGGTGAAACTAGAGTACCACAATTTTATCATGAGTTTGATCGGATCATGAGACTCGTTGAGGCCGTAACAACTCCTATCTCGTGTCCCTTGATCCATTTTAGGCTTCATCTCCCAATGGTCTAACTTACACAATCAAACAAAGGTAAGGGCTCATCGCCCAAAGACAATCACAGATAATGTTATGGTTGCCACCCCAACATAGATGTGGTGAAGGCTCGCCACCCAAATCTATAAACAATAAGGTAGGCTCGTAGCCTTCATTAGTACTCAATGGTCACTACAAGGAGGTTCGTTACCCAATGCTTTACTAACATGATGGGTTCGACATCCACTATTTTTACCAATATAGTAGGCACGTCACCCCAGCATAGGCTGACAACTCTGAAATGGTGCTCCATATCACCATGTTTGACTTATGAGTCCTTGTAGTATCGTAACATACTAGCAATTATGAATGGACTTAAATCAATGGTAACAGTGATATCCTAGATTCTATTGGATGTTATATAATAACCAAGCAGAAAAAATTATTAGATCTGTATTAGACTGATCCGATCGACTACGGAGAACCCCAAGCAAATTTGGAATTGGGTACAAGCATCCCCCATAGTTCTAGTTACTATCGGTCGTCCGTGTTCAACCCAGTCAATCGAACAAGTCTGGGGTGACCGACCCAATGCGGGCCACCCTTTATTTAAGGGCAAGTTAAATATAAATACTTACCAACAAAAGAAATCTAGATGATCATTAAGCAGCTTATCAATGCTATGTACAAGCCATAAAATCAGAAATTTCATTCATTCAATGATTTCATCAAGCATGTTGAGCACCAAAAGCAAGTAACATCAAGATTTGCAATAAGAAAGTAAGTCTAGCAATGATAACACATGAAATCCTAATTACAATATAGATTCATTAACTAAAACCCTAAAGGGTTATAAAAGAAAACCAAGAAGGAATGTCCGCTCTTTAGAAGAGAGTTATGTAATCTAATCGCACTAGGGTTAGGATTTTGGGGGGAACACACTAATTCCTAATGCAAAATAAGGAAATACCGTCAATAATAAAGAAAAACTATGATTAGGTTGTAGAATTGAATAATTGGATGCAAATCTTTCCTCCAATTGCACGTAAGAGTGGATTCGACAGGGGATTAGGAAGCTCTAGGGATGGATTGAAGAAATTCCGGCAAGGACAACCACCAATATCAACCTCCCTCCCTCCTCCTCTCTTTCTCTTCCTTCCTTCCTTCCTTCCTTTCTCCCTAACTAGGGTAATTCATATTAAGCAAAGGAGCTATCCAAAATTGGGTTTATATAGTGTCAGATGTGTTCTAATTGGCCATAGAGACAGGGTAATATGTATTATAACTATATGAGAGGTTGTTTATAACTTTTAGGGTTCACTAGGGGATGTACGGTTTGATTTATGTTATATGTTAGTTAGCCCTAGTGATGATCTATGTAAGGCTACGATTGGCCTGCAAATCGGGCATATCGATCAATGGTTATGACAAAAGAGCAGTTAAATGGCCACCCAATCTTCGTCCAGGGTCGTCATTAAGACGAACGTCTTTCTATAGTTTCGAGTATACCAGCCCACTAACAAGCGGCCTAGAGCTTGTTCGGTTTATCCAGTATTTTTGAAATAAATTAGGTAGTGAAATTTCTCGTATGAGACAGGTAGGGTTTGGATTTACTAAGTTCATAGTGTGACTTATTCGCAATCAACGAAAATTGTGATTTAGTCCAAATCATCATAAATAATTGATTTTAGGCTAAAAGAGTGACTAAGTCAATTTACTTTAAGTGTGCGGGATAATCAAGATCGGATCCATTAGTTGTCTTGGTTTTAGGTGGATCGCCAATAAATTATGGTGATTCTAATTAATCAACAGTGGATCATCTAGACTTGGTCCTCGACTAATAAATGACAGGTTAGGCCCAAGATTTTAGTAATCGGGCGTATTCATTAGCTTTCTACGGTTAATTTATCAAATATGTGTAGTTTTTTTTACTGATAACAACCGTGTATGGGTTAGGATCAAGTGTTAAGAATCACCAAGTGATAAAATAAAATAATTATAGCGAAATTTGTTTTGAGGATTTTTAAAATCCAACTTAGTGAAAATTCGAGATGTTATAGATGCCCAAATATCTTAAAACATAATGAAGATCATAGCCATCCATTATTTTGTCATTTTGGGCACAATCCATCTATGGTGTTTGGGTTACATCTAAAACGATCATTTTAATTGAATGATCATAGCCATCCAATTATTGACTAGGAAAATAAACAATCCAATTATAATAATTGTTTTAAAACTGAGAGACTCGAATTGGGAGCTAAGTTAACTTAACTTGAGTGGATTTTGAGCTGGTCAATTGGGAAACTCATTGAGCAAGACTCAATACTAACTTGACAAGACTCATCAAGTCAGCTAGACAACGGGTTAATTTGACATGACTTGATGAGACTTGAACAAGTTACTCATTGAGAGTGACAATTTAAAGAAATAAATGTGTGGAGGATATATTTAAACTCTTGACTTCGTGAGCAAGTCGCGCATGTTGTTACAACTTTTCAATGTGCTTTTAAAAAAAAATAAAAAATCAAACCATTTATTACTAATAATATTCCAAATATTATTAGTCTAACAACTTCTTGTTTACACCTGACCTGACATAACCTGTAACGTTCTATAAAATTCTATATTGGAACCCCAGTACGTACGTGAGAGGAGCTGTCAGAGGGTCGTACTAGTCCAACAACGTGCCTAATTATGTTATAAATGATAGATTTATGGAAATTAAAGTCAAACACCCATTCTCGCTTATCGTAAATGGGAAGGCTAATGAATTTAGACAATTCCGACGCTAGTTGACACCCACGAGGAGTCTCGAATCTAGCAGTGACACCACCGCCGTCTGGCGAATCCCATGGTGGCACCGCGCCACCTGTCCAATTCGGCAGTGGCGCTGCTACTCCGATGATGGAGCCGCCGATTTTGTTACAATTTTTTAAACTTTTTTTTGAATATCTAATATGTGTGTGTATGTGCGCGCGCGTGGTGTATTCTTCTCTTTTTTCTTTATTCATTTAATTCATTCATAATCTTTTCCCCCCTTTTTCCCTTTTTTTCATTCTTTTTTATTTTTTTTCTTCCATTCATTCGTCATTCATCCATTCATTTTATTCATCATTAATTAAGTATTTCATTCATTCCTCATTCATGCCTTGTTCATTCATTTTATTGATTCATCGTCATTCATTTTATTCATTCATTCATCTCATTTCGTCGTTCATTCATTATATATATATATAATATATATATATATATATATATATATATATATATATATATATATAATATCATTAATTCATTTCTCTTTATTTTTTTTTAAAAAAAAATTGTTACTTAGTGGTACCGAGCTCCACTGCCCATATCTTTGTAAAACTTGAAATTTACACCTATTGGTCGGGCTTCTATCGAGCCTGGATCACCCATCATACTTAGTCTTTGAACCCCTATGTTAAATCTTACTCCTTAGTGCTAAGGTTTATTGAGTTTACTCATTCTAAGTTAGAATAACACGCACTCAAATACTTTGTATGCAATAAAACTAATTAGGGTGGTCCTTATGTTCATATTTCTATATTTAGGTTTGAAAGCATCACAAAATTGGGAATTTGATCATATTGTTCATCATTTCTAAGTTTAAGTTCAAAATTGTAGCAAACCGAGGGTTTTGCTCTTAGGGTTCATTATTCCTAATTTACTGTGTTTCCTACACTGTCAAATGCTCCTAAAACTAAGGAGATCCCCTTAAGGTTCGAATTTTAAATTTTAACCATCTCAATACTCTGCTTTGATACCATCCTATCATGCCCTGAAAATCGACACCCAAGTATGGAGACTCCGATCCCGAGTTCTTAGGTGTGAACCTAGCAAAAAATACACGTGGACGAGTTTTCACGTGCCCATGTAGTCCGGTTAACGTCTACCCTTTATTAACAATTAGAGTAGTTTTAAATCAGTGACATCAAAAGTTAAGCAGAGATAACTAATCCCATAAATATATAGCTAATATTCAAGATGTACAATTCTGAAAGTAGTGTCCGCTCAAATGAGGATTATATAAGCCATAATATACATAACTAAATTGATTGAAGTGTGAAGTTTTCAATTTTGACCCAATCTTACAAAACATAACGACGGTGGTGTAAGTCGTTTTAAGCCTACTCGTCTAAGATCTCGACGTTACTTGCATTGATAATATTTCCTGGTTAGTGTTTTAAACACTATCTCAGGTGGGAGTAAGTAACTAACTCAGTGGTTCTATTAGTTCTAAGTTACAAATGTTATTGACTCAATCGGTGTAAGTAATGATAAATAAGAAATCAACCACTTCATAAATACTCTTGTTAAATACACGAATGAGATTATGAAATGACGCATGCGCCTCATAATCCAACACTTCCTTACTAGTGACTTTAACACCTATTTTACAAATGCCAACACTTCCTTATCATGCAACCCTAACATAAAATCGCAACATCGCATTATAATATAATGCAATTAATGTGTATGATTAGTTGAGTAATTATTAATTCCAATTCATACAACAGATTGGCGAAGCTAGGATAACGATGTTATATAACGAGTCCTTATCTGGATCACATGGCTCGTTGCCGCATGTATTGCCTTCTCAGCAGTGTCCCTTGATTTAAATTTAGGTATCACCTATTATATCTCACAAATCAACCATTCCAAGATACGACATGATACCCAAAGGTGTGCGGATCAACTTGAGATAGGTCGTCACCCAAACACTGAGTATAATGACTCAGTTCAAAGGTGCAGCCTTGTCACATAAAACCAAATCACCATAAAGGAAAATGGCTTGTCACCCAATTCCATTCACGCTCGGGTTGTTCGAATGGTACTTTGGCATAGAACCATCAACCAGGTATTTAAAGGAGGCCATTTTGTAAGTGCTATATTTAATATCCCTGTTTGTTGTCAAATTTGTGGTGCCAAAATGACTGTTATATATCTTGTATAAGTGAAGCTCTCTCAAAGATCAACATTCATGAACAAGCTAAGCTCACAAGTACAAAGATCAAACTTGAATGCAAGAATTACTCACAAGACATGACTCAAGCTGCAAGACTTCAAGAAGACTTCAAGGTAGTTCATAAAGAACTCAAGACACTTTTAAGATTGAGCTACATCAAGATTTCAAGATTGAACTATATCAAGACTTCAAGGCTCATACTTCAAGGTCACTAGTTCCTAATATTTCAATGTCCTTACTTCATGGTTGAGGTTTGACTAACCTTAGGTTGACCTTAGAAGTAGGTCACTTTGGATACATAAATCGAATGTTTATTTTACATAAGTTTGGTCAGTTCTTCGACTAGTCCTACGCCTTCTTCGACTAGTCCTAGAGTTGCTTCGACCAGTCTAAGAAATTCCTCGATCAGTCGTGAGTTTGTTACAAAAATTGGATAATTTCTGTTAGGCTTCGACTAGTCCAGGAATCTGTTCGACCAGTCGTAGGAACAGTGTCGACTGCTTCTTCGACCAGTCGTAAATCTTCGATTCAAAGTCCAGCAATAATTCACAAGGTCTTCGACCAGTCGAAGGAGACCTTCGACCAGTCGAAGGTGACCTACGACCAGTCGAAGGAGGCCTTCGACCAGTCGTAGAACGGTCAAAGCTTATCGCGCCCGATTTTTTTCAAATTTGTTATTTCTTCGACTAGTCGAAGAGCTCCTTAGACCAGTCGAAGATGCGATCTGCTCAACTATAAATAGAGCACGAATCTCAGAAGAAATCATCGAATTAATTAATTCATTCAAGTCAATCTTCGTCGAACTTCTGAGAGATAATTCTGTGCTCCATCTAAGCTAAGTGTGCTTATTTAATATTCTCTTTCCTTAGCTTTATTTAATTGAATTTGTTTCAACTATTCTAATCTAATTTGATAAGAGGAATTGTTATTCCCCTTCTTTGGAATCAAAATCAATTAAGGCAAGCCCTACTTGGTTTAATTTAAAATCTATTAGAATTAGAACCATAGTAATTGAGTACTGGACATTGAACTTGGATATTCAATCATCTACTCTGATTTGGTTCTACTGGGCTGCTACAACGAAGGAGATAATCAGGTATTTTACATTTAATTGTAAATTCCTTTCTGTTTTGGTTTCTTTCAAGATTTGCTAGAAAAATCTTGTTGTATTGGTTATCTGAGGAGAGCCAGGAAAAACTCAGAAGTGGGGTTTTTTTAATTGTGTAAGCCCACAGACAAAGACACAATTGTAAAGGTTTTTGGTGAACCTGGGAAAACCTATTTTGTTAGTGAACGCTAATATCCCCTGTGTGAGGATATTAGGAGTGGAGTAGCATTTGTGTGGCTGTTGTTTAACAGTTGGTGAACACACAGGCGAACCACTATAATCCCTTGTGTTGTGGTTGAATGATTTATATTTCTAATCTTTAATATTCATTTGTGGGATGTATGTATGGTAGTGAATGTTGTAATTATTTAATTCAAGCATTGTGAGAATTTTGTAATAGTTTAGAATTTATTTTCTGCTATTCCTTTATCAGCTTGATATTCAATTTCTTTTAAAAGTTGTTCCAGCAAGGTTGCCCTGCCATTTTTATGGTGTATGGCTGTCCCTAGAACAATACATTTGTGATTACAATTAATTTCAATTCAGTTTGTATTTATTTATTTATTCCTCTTTGGTTTGAGATTTGATACAAAGATCTTTCTAGAAATAAGGTTGTCCTACCATAAACTCTGGTTTTTGGTGTAAGGTTGTCCTTAGAACAATATTTGTATCAATCCCTCAAGATCAGATTTTTGAGGTTGTTTTACTTTCCGGCATTGTGATTTACTTTGGCTATCATTTTATATTTAATTCTGCTGTTATAAGTTTTATTTGACATTGTCCTATTCACCCCCCCTCTAGGACTTATAGCTAGGCCTTTTCACATTTGAATAACAATCTATCACCTCCATCAGTGCTGACTGGTTACTACGGGGAGGCTCGTCACCCAATATTTTACCAGTATGGCAGGCTCGTCACCCAATGTTTTACCTATGTGACAGACACATTACCCTAGTATAGGATGATAGCTTGGACACGATGTCCTATACCACCAAGCCTGACTCATGAGCCTTTGTGGGATTGTATCGCACTGCGGCTATAAATGGACTAATCCATTTAGAACGTTGTATCCTAGATTCAATTTGGTTGAGTCATACATTGTTAACATATATGATCAATCGGTTGTTAGATTAATTTGATTGATCTGGGAGAACCTTGGCGCAATCGGCATTGGGTGCAAGCATCTTGTGTAGTCCAATCACTGTCGGTTGTCCGTGTTCAACTGGGTTGATCAAATAAGCCTAAGGTAGCTGGCCTAACTTGGGTCACTCCTTGGTTTGGGCGATTTACCGATTGACCCAACATCATAAGTAATTTTAAATATCACTAAGGATTAACAATTCATCAGACAATCATAATAAAATTTCATATGAAGGCTAAATTTAGCAACATAACGACCTAAGCATTTCATCGAACATGCGAGCATCAATAACATAAGATTATCACTTAGGCATTTTATCGAACATGTGAGAATCAATAAAACAACACAATCACTTAAGCACTTCATTGAACATGTGAGCATCAATAATACAACGAAATCACTTAGGCATTTCATTGAACACGTGAGCATCATTAAATAAGTAATAGCAGATGTTGTAATCAAAATTGAAATATGAACATGTTAGCATACACCAAGCCATCTACAACAATAAATTATCAACTAAGACCCTCAAGGGTTGATAAATTGTAACTTAGGAATAATGATTCGTCAAGGGTTAGCATACACCAACCCTCAAGGTCATTGGTCTGTACCATTGCAATGATTTGCCCGACTTAACTCCTCTGGGGCTAGGGTTTTAGGGGAAAAGCATCAATTCTAATCAAATCAAAGGACACTTAGGTAAGATTCATATATTCTAAGATGAGATACTTTAACTAGGAGATAGGAAGCATTTCTTATTTCTGATTGCGCATAGGGGTGGATTCGACAGAGGAAAACAATATTAGAGTATTAGCTTGGGTTTCGTCATAGGAATGCTGTGGTGTAAGCAAGCACCAATGACCTTACTCTCATTTTCTTTTCATCTCTTTCTCTTTCTCTTTCTCTCTCCCTTTCTTCATTTCTTTCTCTCTTTCTCCCCAATTTCTAGAGCAAATTCGTATGGGGAGAGGGGGTGTGAAATGAAAAAGTATTTATAGTGCCAGATGGTGTATAAATGGCCCAAATGGCTATTTATTCATTATACTAACCCCGGAGGGGGTTGTTTCCAATCAATAGGACCCACTGGGAGGTGTACGAGTTCATTTAAGCAATGTGATAAGTGTCCCAATAGGCGAGCAATATTTGGAGACAACCCTTCAATGATCAAACATGTTGATCAACCACAAAGGCCCTAACCCAGATCGACAGTCATCGAGTGTCGATTGGGTCTATAACTATATGAATGTGAGTAAGGTTATCTTGATTGCAGCCCTAAATTTGGTCATCTAATGGTCAGAAAGCTACAACTTTGGCAAAGACCAGATATTGTTAATTAACTTAAATTTCTGCTTAATTTTAGAAATATTCACATATCTCATGCACTCACCTTGTGAGTCTAAGTTGAGCGATTCAAGACGCGATCTCAACTCAAGCCCGCTATGACGAAAATCTTTCTACAGTCTCAGGTTTAGTGGCCCTCTAACGAGTGGTGTAGAGCGTGTTTGGAAAATCGAGACATTTCTGAAATGAATACGATTGCGAGATTTCTTGTGCTCGATGATCAATGTTTGAATTAGCTAAGTTTATAGTGTGGCCTATTCGCGATTAGCGAAAATGATGATTCGATCCTAATCACCCTAAACTGTTGGTTCTTAGGCTAATAGAGTAACTGGGTCAGTTTAGTTTGTTAATTAAGATTCAACACGTAGTTGTCTCAAATTTTGTAAGTTTTTATTTAGTTATGACTGTCTTAATTAGTCAGTGATAAGTCGGCTAGATTTGGGCCCTAAATGAATAAATCAAGAGGCTAGACTTAAGATTTAAGTGATCAAGTGGATTCGTTAGTATCCTACGATTAATTAATCGATTTGTGTGGTTCTTTACTTGGAACACCCGTGTAGAGGCTAACATCGAGTGTTAAAGGTCAGTAATTGACAACTTAATCTAATTACAATGATTTTTTTAAAAGGATATTTGAAATTCAAAGTAACAAAAATCCAGAATGTTACAATGCTCTTTACAAATTTTGTTACAGATTGAATGTGGGCACCTGTAAATTTAGACCTACATCTTCCTTGAGATATAATTGATTATTTAAGCTATGTTTGACTATTGATGTCAAATAAATACTATATTACTGATTTAGTAATATTTATCAATTAGGCTATGATGGAAAGAGATTGAGCCCTGCCTAACTTTGAAAACAAGGGATGGCCGTCAAATCCGGCCACCCCGACTCATGTGGTTGACTGAGGCAGAACTTGGGTGACCGACAATAGTTGGAACTACATGGGCCCAATGTTGGTTTGTCCAGGGTTCCCCTTGGATAATCAGATTAGTCCTTTGCATGGCTCGATTGCATATATGATAAATGTTTGAGACGCATTATGGAATCTGGGATACCCTGTCACCAACAAATAATGTTTATTCATGACCATTAGTGCGATACAATCTGACGAGACTTAGGGCTGGACATTGTGGTATGGGATTGTAACACCCAGGGTTTTCGGGGGCCGTGCAGGAACTCGGCTCTTGAATTCCCAGGTGCCATGGGTGCCCTAATGTGCTTCAGATTTTAATTAATTGGATGATCTCATAAACAATGGAGAGTTTAACAGGGCAATCAAGCATAAGTAAGTCATAAAGCAGTATCAAATGCCACTAAATAAAAAAAAATATCCAAACCACAATCCAAAGTCATCTAAATAAGGAACTAGTCCCACCCCCCAAAGTGACTAGAGCCCTGGCCCATACCCCGCGGTAGCTCGAACTCATACTAGAAGGATCCGCCGAAAGTTTGGAAGCAGGGAAGCTCCTCTACCTTATCCATGCTCACCCCGCTCAGCTCGTCAAGCTCCGCCTCACCTGCATCTAATGATGTGTCTAGTTGGTGTTTCAAACACCGTCCCAGAGTGGGAGTGAGTAGCTAACTCAGTGGGTGCCATTAGCCATAAGTTACATTAAGTAACAATTCCATGATGAATTTAATGAAAATTACACATTCATAAATCACTAACTAGTCTTTGTTAATGCATATGCATGAGTTGTGTATGATGCATGACCTCACCCACAACACTCCCTAGAGCGACTTCGTCTCACGGTCGCGCATGACCTACACTCCCTCATTGCGACCTCAACTGGCGAGTCACCAAATCCTAGCTAATGCGATGTATATAATGTTAGCCGAGTATTTAGTTAATTTTGTTCATCCAACAGGTTGGAAAAATTGGTACACCCTGACGATATCAATGCCCTCATCCATTTGCGAGGCCTGGACCCATCAATGCGCGAGCAGGACCCCGTGATCTTTGATCCCATTGGGGTCCTCATACCCGATTGCAAGCACGTGGGGAGTGCTGGGAAGCGGGATCGCTCGCGGTCACTACGGGGAGGCTCGTCACCCCAGCGTACGCCGATAGCTAGGACATAGTCCCATTCCACCATGCCTGACTTACGACACTATGGATCAATTTCTAGTTGTTGTTAGGGAGCGTTAGTAGGTGAGGGGTATTCTAAGTTCCAAACAGGCATTAACAAGCATGGTTAACAAACACAGTTGGTCAGTTGGTAGACCCAACCGCCCAAACTTAAGCGAGCACGTACCGCACGACATCGGGTGAAAGCAACCCATGTAGTCCCACTATTGTCATACATACGAGTTCGCCTAAAATTGGTTAGTCTAGTCTCGGGACAGCCCAACCGACGGGGCTGCCCTTATAATTTATAGGTTCCTGACCAACCCAGACAAAAGGGCTTCAATTCTTAACATATTAAGATAGTCATGATTTCTCATCAAATATTCATAGAATATAACACACAAGCAGTCAAGACATAATTTTCAGAATATCAAAATGAATGCAAACTACCCATAGCAGCAAAATTAGACGTGCATGTACATGGAATTGAATTTTTTTCTAAGAGACAAAATTTTCATATGTCATTCACAATACAGGAAATGCAGACATACAAAAGTATAAAAAATCATACCGGAAATCAAATGCAAGGGTGAACATGCAACAAAATTCTTAGGCCTAAACACCATTTCAGATTGATCAAACATCAATTTATCTTTGCATGCATGTTAGGCATACACATTAAACAGGTTCCTAGATAGAATCTCCTAAAATCTACACATGCGTATCAATCTAGCATCCAAAATCATTAAGTTCATCCTAGAATTGGTAATCTGTCACCTAAGGATAATAGTCCGCACCTTTGTAATGATTCGCCTGACTCAAAGCACTCCTACGATTATAGTTATAGGGAAAATTCACCAAAGCCTAAATAATCATACGAACCATTGTAAGGATTAGAAAACCTAACCCAAAATACTAGATTAGAGAGTATAATCTATTTCTTACCTCCAATTACCGCCTAGAGAACTCCACAAGGATCCATGAGTAGCAAGGTGGCTATAGAGGGGGATGTGAGGGTGAAGGTACACATATCATCATACTTCCAAGCTCTCTCTCTCTCTTTCTCTCCTTTTCTTCTTTCTCTCTTCTCTCTTTCTTTCTTCTAGGGTAAATTCGTATGGAGAGAGGAGTGCCCAAACGAAGCCCTTATATAGTGCCAGATTTTGGTGTAAATGGCCCCAAGGGCTAGGTTTTTAATATACTAGCCTATGGGAGGGTCTTTCTAACCTCTAGGACTCACTATTGGGCGTACATGTCGATATACACCGTAGCATAGTTAGCCCTAATGATGATCTACGTATGGACATGATCGGCCCACCATTTGGATGCGCCGATTGACAGATATGATTAGAAGTCTGTTCAATGGTCACCGATGGTCGATCGGGGCCGCGACTATACGGATATGAGACCCAATTCACTTAAGTTTCAGCTTCTTCCTCTAGGGTTTGGCACTTCTCATGCACTCATCCTTTGGCTCAACTTGAGCAGTTCTGGACACTCACCAGGTCCGACTCCCGCGATGGACGTCGAGCCCAGTAAGACGGGCATTATTTTATAGTTTTGGAACTAGTGGCCAACTAACGAGTGGTCTAGAGCTTGTTCAAAAAATTGGAGCATTTCTAAAATGAATTAGGTATTGAGATTTCTCGTGGGTAAATATTAGGGTTTGGATTAACTATGTTTATAGTGTGGCCTATTTATAACTAGTGAAAGTGGAGATTTGGTCATGGTTACTCTAAACCGTCAGTTTTAGGCTAAAAGAGTAACGGAGTTGATTTGGTCTATTAGTCAAGATCCGAGACTTATTTGACTCAGCTTCGGTTAGATCTTTAATTTAGTTATGATTGTCTCGATTAGTTAGCGACTGGTCAATTAGATTTGGGCCCTATGTGAGCAAATCATGTGGCTAAATTCGGTATTAAGTGATCGGGCAGATTCGTTGGCTTCCTACGGTTGATTAATCGGACTTGTGCAGTTCTTTACTGGTACCACCCGTGTATAAACTAACATTGAGTGTTAATGGTCAGTAAGTGATAATATAAGTTAATTACATTTTTTAAAAAAATCAAGAATTTTAAAAATCCAAAACAGTGAAAATCCAAGATGTTATAGGGATACTGTGCTCGAGCTGTTGGCCTACGCTGGGGCAATGGGCCTGCCACATTGGCAAAACCATAGGCGGCAAGCCCACCATATTGGTAAACATTGGGTGATGAGCCTCCCCGTAGTGTCTAATGAGCACATAGGAAGGCTGCGACCCTATCATGATGATGATGATATGGGTAGTGTGCCTTCTCCACACTGGAGTCGGTTAATGACCTTTGCCCTACTATGAATCCGACTTACGTTTAGGGACTCAGGGGAATGAAACCCAAAGTGGATGAAGGAAAACTGGTGAGGAGCCTCACCTAGTGCTGTAACGAACCACAAAATCTGGATAGAGCCCTAAGATTCGACGACGGTATTCCTGTTTTACCAATCAGTTATTTGACCTAAACAATAAGAAATACTCGGCTAATCATTCACTCCATAACATTTGTTGGGTTATGCTTTGGGCTAACCATTGTGCATATGTTAATGTCTCGCTAGTGATAGTGTTGATGTGCTTTGCAATTGGTATCATTGATCTCGGGTCATGCGTACGCATATAATGTTATCCATGCATCTAAAGAACCATATATAAGACTTTTATGTTTTGATATGTCATCATCGCCTATGTCTATATCTGTTTGATAATACGTGAAACTTCGATCAATAGTAGCATTGAGTTGATCACTTACTCCCACCTAGCACGGTGTTCTAAAACACCAAACGAGTGATTTCATCGATGCAGGTGCCCTAGAGGAGGACATACTAGTCGAGGAGTACGTGGACCCCACCGAGGAGTTCTTGTACTTCTATGTTCGCATGACCAGACATAGCGCAACGCCTTGGGACAACCAATTTTGTTTCTTTTGAGGATAAGGATGCTCTTACATTGTATTTTTGAATATGTATATCAAGTCCCCAATTGGGTGGACTTCATGACTTATTTGGATTTGGGATATGTTTAAAACTTGTCTTCTTGTACACTTGAGATAACAATGCTATACACTATCTAGTTTACCTCTTACACATGCTTATGACGTACTTGTTACTTGTTAACCACTCAACTGGATTACACTTCTGCAAGGCATAAGCGACAAGCAGAATATCAGGGATCAAGTATGTGCTTGAGCCTTGAAATCAGGGCGTTACATAACCCAGACTAAAGAACGAGAATCTACCACATGTTGACACACTCGTGCAAAAATGAGAGAGAAAAATACTTACAATAAGAAAAAGATCGCATACACCTATCCATTGAAGACACACACATGCCAAAAGAGTAGACGCTCAGAGTCGTAGACATGGCCAGAACCTGAAAGGCGGTCATCTCTCGCATAACACGTGACCAAATATGTAAGGCTGTAATGCCCCGAATTTCGAGGGTCGAGCAAAGCTTAACTCCCGAGATCCAGTACATCACTTATGCAACCTGAATAATGATGTTTAAATTGGTCCATATTAACGTATTAAACATGAGTGGGATTACACTAAAACAGCATGTCATAATCCAGAGACAATTAATTAGCAAGCGGAAGATTGAAACACGTATATATATAGTATGTAAGGGCGTCGCAACCTTCAGAGTATGAGTATGATACTGGGCTGAAAATAAATATGTGTTGTTCAAAATTTACAAAGTATCAAAATGTAAATGTCCAACTAATCCATGTATCCCTGTAATCCCGTCGAATAAGCACGAGGTCTACATAGACCCACCTGATAGCTGAACATAAGAGAATTCCTCCTCCTCATCCATGAAGTCCATTTCAGCTGCATAGACTCCGTCATCAGCTGCATCTACAACAGAGTCTAGTTGGTGTTTTTAAACACCATCCCAGCGTGGGAGTGAGTGATCAAACTCAATGGTACTATAAGGCAAGGGTTAACATGTTATCAATTCAATCAAGCAGTAATGATAAAGTAATACAACAATGAAAAGGCCAAGCTATATGTCCTAGAGGGGGGGGGGGGGGTGAATAGGATATGCCAAAATTAAAACTTTAACAGCGGAATAAAACAAAAGATATAGCCAATAAATAAATCAATTCTATATGCTGAATTAAAAGCAACCTTAATAAGCAGGGTAATGAGAGGTTGGTACTAATTCAGTTCTAAGGACAACCTTACACCATAAAAACCAAGGGTTTATGGTAGGACAACCTTATTCCTAGAACGTCATTTGTATCAAGAACTCAAACCGAAGAGGAATAAATAAATAGCAGAGAATTGAAATAACTTGCAGGAATTTAAACCTAAATTATTACAACATTTCCACTGTGCTGAAATGTAAAAATTACAACATTCACATCCACACATACATTCCACAATTCTGAATGATAAAGAAAAGGAAAATAAAAGAACATTCAAATCACGAAACACACCAATATATAGTGGTCGCCAGTGTGTTCACCAACTGTTAAAAAACAACCACACAGCTCGCTACTCCACTCCTAATATCCTCACACTGGGGATATTAGCGTTCACTATGAAACGGGTTGTACAGGTTCACCTAAAACCTCACAATTGTATCTTTTTAATTTGGGCTTACACAATCCAAAAACCCACACTTTCTGAGTTTCTGGCTCTCCTCAGATAACCAACACATGAGATTTTTCTAGCGAATCTCAAAAAAAACCAAAAGAATAGAAATTTATAGAATTGTAAAATACCTGAATTCTCCTTTTGTAGCAGCTCGATAGAACCAATCAGAGTATAAGTTTGGATCAACGTTCAATGTCCAATACTCACTTAAGAAATGGTTCTAGGTTCTAATTGATTTTAAATTAAACCAACTTAGGCGTAGCTCTATTTGATTTTGATTCCAAGAAGAAGGAATAGGGCAATTCATCTTTTCAAATAAGATTGAAATATAGGAATAAAATCAAATAAGAAAAGCTAACAAAAAGAATATTAAATATGCACAAATTAGCTTAAAATGAACACAACTTATCTCAGAGTGGAGGCTTGACTTTTCTCAAATTAATCGATGAAAAACTCTGAAATTCGTGTTCAATTTATAGATGAAAAGATCATGTCTTTGACTGGTCTTAGGAACCCTTCGACTGGTCGTAGCACCAACGACATTTTGAAATTTTAAGCGCAATCTAAAAAATCTGTTCTACGACTGGTCTTAGGATTCTACGGCTGGTCGTAGCTGACCCAAGACTGGTCGTATGCAACCAGATTTGGTTGCTGGAGTTTGAGTCGTAGATCTAGGACTGGTCGAAGGACGAGTCGTGACACCCTACGACTGGTCGAACAGTCTCCAGGACTGGTCGAAGAATAACAAAAAAAATTCAAAAATCCTCAACAACTTAGGACTGGTCATGGAATTTCTTCGATGTCGAACCAGGTCTAGGACTAGTCGAACAAGGTCCAGGACTGGTCTTAGAATCGATCAAATTCATGTAAAAAGACTATCTTGAATTATGTATACAAAGTGACCTACCCTAAGGTCAAACTAAGGTCTATCATACCTGGGACATAAAGTATGAACATTGAACTTCATTCTTTCAGATGATGGATAATCTTTGAAGCTTGAGATCTCTACTTGATGTAGCTTGATCTTGAGATCTTCTACAGCTTGAATTTTAAACTTCAACTTGAGTTGTACTTGAGTCTTGAAATGCACTTGAGTCTTGAGCAAACACTTTTCTTATTGATGTAGTTCTGAACATTGATGCATACTGAAGAGGACAAAGTACATAACCTTGCATTTCCTGAAGCAGAGCACCATACATGTCTTAAACCATTGTGATGTTATCTTGAATCATATATATATCAACATACAAGCACAAGACACAAAGAAAGAGATTTTGGCACACAAGATGTTTTGGCACCACAAAAATTTGACAATCAAGGAGCATGATACCATAACACTTACAAACAATCACTTCCTAGCTACGCTTGTTAATGCAGGGATGGGTGCAGTAATGATGCATGCCCTTGCACAAAGCTCCCTCAAAAGTGACTCTGTCAACTGTTTGCGCATGACAAACTCCCTAAATGTGCAACTTCCTCGCCAAAGCACTGCAATGCGGTGCATGGTCGTGTTAGCCAAGTACTTAATTAGGCTTATTCATACAGCAGATTCGGGAAGCTAAGGTATCTCTCTTTATATCATTAACCCAAAATAAGGATTCATCTAGGGTTGTCAATCCTAGTTAATCACATACGATAGGCAAGTTATAGGGCATCACCCCTAATGAAAAAAGCAGTGGATAGGCAAATTTAAAAATTATACTTGAGGTCACTACGGGGAGGCTCGTCACCTTAGCATAAGCCGACAGCTCGAATACAGTTGTCCCATACCACCGTATTCGGGTCATGAGTTTGGGTTGCTCACTGGTCACTACGGGGAGGCTTGTCACCCCAACGTAAGCCGACAGCTAGACCACGATGTCCCATACCACCATGCCCAGCTCATGAGTTTTAGCGGATCATGGTACCATGGTTGAAACGGGGTCTACATTGATAAGTGGTACATTAGATTCAAGTAGTGATGCCCATACATGGTATACACACAATAGACCCATCGGTTTATTAGATAAGTTTGATTGGTACGAGCGCACGCCGAATTAATCGACATGGAGCGCATAAAGCACTCCGCGTGTCCTAACCACTGTCGACAATCGTCGTACGACCCGAATTCACCAAACGTATCAAATGTGGCGAGACTAATTCGGCCACTCAACGAAAATCATTATTGATTGCCTGGACTATGTTGCAGTCCCAATCTAACTTGGATGTAGCATGTAAATACATGTGAAAGTCATATCAGCATTTGACAACAATTCAAATCATCTTATTTAAGCATTTCATCAAAAATATTGAACATGTTACCAAACATTGCATTTCACCTATAAATTGCATAGTCAAAATTAAGATTACATGAAGGAAAACTATACACATAGATAAGGTAATGAGAATCCAATCTCAATACCCTTATAAATCCAATTCATCAACAATTTCTCATTCAGACATTTTATCAAACACTTAGACTACACATAACTAAATACAAAACTAGATTGGTTACAATATGAACTATAACAATTCATTACACAAAGAGATCATGATACACATGACAAACATGAATCCTAGATTTATAGTCATGACAAGCACAAATCACAATTTCATATTCATTCAAACATTTCAACAAACACTTGGAATGCATCATATATTCAACACAGTTCACACATGTATAATTTGTCGAAAACGTCGTAACTAAGATCAAATGGCAGCAAAACAAGTCAGGCATAAATCATTAGTGACATTGAAAGCCTTGAAAACCATAACCTCAACATTTATAGTCTGCACCTTTCGTCGGAATACACGATTTGAACTCGGTTCGAACATAACGTTCCGGAAAATGGAACGACGGGCACCTAAACAATAAAATAGGTTAGCTATGTCGTCGATTACTCTATTTGGGTTTTAAATCAAGATTAGGGTTAGGATTTCTTACCCAAATCGTAACCGGAAACGATTTTGTAGCGAAGTGGGGGGTGAGGCATGGAGTTGTGGGAAGGAATCCCAGCAACGATCTACAAGAATCTTTCTTCCTTCCTTCCTCTTTTCTCTCCTTTTCTCTCTCTCTTCCTTAGGGGTTTTAGGAAATTCGTATGAGGGAGAGAATGGGTGTTAAGGGCTTTATATAGGCCAAGAACTGGTTGTAAATGGCCCCAGGGCCATGGTATACTTGGTTTCTATCCTAAGGTGTGACTGTTTATGACGAATGGGGCCATCGGGAGGTCCATTATTCACATACGTCGTAGGGTAAGTTCCCTGACAATGAATCTATGTCAGGATGTGATTTCAGCATGATTGGGTTAGCTGATCAACCGCAGGGGACCCGTATCAGTTCAACGGTCGTACTTATTCGATCAGGGCCACCAGTATACGGATAAGAGCAGAGAAATTTTCTTTTCCCATGGGTGAAGTTTGGTCAGAAATTGACGGTCCGAAATCTTCAATTTCGTACATAAGCGAACGGCCCAATTTACTTAAGTTTCATTACGTTTTCTAAAGATATTCGTGTTTCTCACACACTTCGTTAGAGCTCAAGTTGTGCATTTTTTGATACTATTGGGCTCGATTCCCGCAATGGTTGTCAAACCTAATTAGACGGTCATAACCTTATAGTTTCGCGGTCATCGGACTTTCGACGTGGAGTCCGTTCGGATACGGAGTTTCAATTTGCTCCCGAGAGCAACAGCTTTTGAGATTTTTCCTAAGTTTTTAAGTAGTGCTGAGTTAGTGATGTTGATGGTTTTGGTCTTACCATTTGTATAAATAGTGGTTCAGTTGAATCCACCATTTAATTTAGTTTAGTACTTAATTAATTTCACCTAAATTCTATAAATACATTCCTTAGGGATTTCTGCTTGAGGTGGTACTCGGGCCTTTGTACGGATTTTTCCGAAACGTTATAAAGGCACATTCGACCCCTAGTAGGTAAAAAAATTTTACTAGTCATTGTTGGACTCTCCATAGCCAATAAACACATGGCATGGCCCAATTCAAGATTTAATAGAAAAGGAAAATCCCCTCAGAGAACATTTGAGCTCTTTCTAGAAGTCACAAGAAAATTGGAGTAAATAACGAGAAGCCATCCAAAGATAGAAATATATAGATAACGGTGGCATAATACAATAAATATCCAGTGTAGCATCCTAATTTTAGGTAGCCAATTAAAAGCATGCCTAGACGCAAATCTCTCATGAAGAATACAGTGAAAACTTAAACACAATGAATCGATGTAAATAATAGATGTAATTAAATTTCAGGGGCGAATTTTGTTTAAATTTTTCGAGTGTTACTATAGAATTTACCTATTATGTACATGTGTACGGTACCAATCTAGATTACCTAACCTTATATCTATTTCCCAACGCGAATTTGAATAGTCTTCATTCATAGATCTAGCCATCTGATGAATAACTCTTTATTCGTAATGATTTAGATATAAATTCTTTAGTAAGAATTGTTTAAAAAGGTGCATATAACCATGTAGAACCATTATATTCCACAAAACTCTTAGATCAGTAATAATTACGAAAATGCCATTAACTTATACCATTGAATTCCAAATCACATGGTTCTCGTGATCCACTTCATGTGAAATTTTATACTAGGCCTAATTATCATAAATTAATCATACATGTCGAATTTCAGGCCTTAGATCATTGTAAAAGTGACCCAATTAACAAATCATCCCTAAATTGTTGATTTTAGTGTCCAATGAGTAAGGAAAAGCTCATAGGTAGGTGTAGTAGGATATTTTCCTTCATATGAATGACTTAGATCGGCCATCATATGGACCAAGTGTAAAATATGAAGACCCCACTTTGGTAGGCTTTTACTTGCCGCCAAGTTATCCTTCTAGGGCTTACCAATTCTCTATAGACTTCAGATCTAACCACTTCCTTCCGTCCATCGCAACTCAGATTTGAACCACACCCGGCCATTGAACGAAGTGGATTTGCCAAAACACGTCACAAGGGACCCCAACCGGCCATTGAAAATGTATCTAAAACAAGGGATTTCTGTCCGCTGAAACATCGGTCGAGAAAATCGGTAGGGAGAAGAGTTTCCCACCAGGGGAAACTTCCGATTCTAGATCAGGCTCCAATCTGAGCAGGCCAAATCTTATGAGAGGTGAATCTGATCCTTCCCAAGAAGTCCATAAGACAAGGGATGCAGGGAATGAGACATTCCGCCGTCTTCTCACACGAGTTAACCGCACCTCACAAAAATTTCGTTGGCAGAGGAGAATACCTACCGGGTTGATCGGACCACCAATCTTATGGGCCAGGGAGTGTTGAAGGGTTATCCCAGGCTGTCCGGAAGAATCTTTTGAGCCAAGATTAGCTGAAGGCATGTCTGCCATTAGAATTGAGCTCGTCATCCCATCCGATTGTTGGATAACGTCCGAGCATCCTTTGGATGATCACCACTGCACGACTGTCGGCCCTAGGGGTGCACATTAAACCGGTAGAACCGTGGAACCGGACCGGAACCGACCAAACGGTCCGGTTCTAGAGTGCACCGGTTCTGGTTCCGGTTCCAAAAATCAAAGAACCGGTTACATCAGTTCGGTTCTCGGTTGGGGGGGTATGTATAACCGAACTGAACCATGAACCGATCGTGTAGAACTAAACTGTGGATCCGATCCGTAGAACCGAACCGTGGAACCGAACTTAGAACCGAACCAAGAACCCTTTGATTGTTTCCATATTTGACTCATGATTTATGGTTTATAATGCACCATTTAATTATTTTCATAAATGTATTTTTGCACACCTTATACAATATCTAAACCATTCCTCAAATGGACCACAACATGGATGGACATGGGCTTAGATAATAAAATTAAACATGCAATTGGGCTGGATTATAAAAAATCTCAGAACCGTGGAACCGATCCGGAACAGAACCGATTTTAACGGTTCAGTTCCGGTTCGGTTCTAGGGTGTCAACGGTCTGGTTCCAGTTTCGAATATCCTAGAACCGTTAGGAATGTTCGGTTCCGATTTCACCCCAGAACCGGACCAAACCGACCGGTGTGCACCCCTAGTCGGCCTCCCAAAACCGACTCAACTCTTGAAAAGGTAGAGAAGAACCCTACACAAATAAAAATTAATGAATTCGCAAGACAGCGCCGACACCACTCGACATTACGCACCCACCAGCATGTTGTGCAGGAACCCTTATAAGTGTAAGAAATCCTATAAAATCTCCACCCTCTGTAGATGGAAAACGTGCACAGAAGAAAATAGAGAGAGAGAGAGAGAGCGGAGAGGAGAGAGAGAGAGAGGAGGAGAGAGAGAAGGTATCGAATAGAAAGAGAGGGAGAATGGATGAAGAATAGAGAGAGAGAGAGCGCTGGCCGGGGTCCAGCCAAGTCGAGCTTTTCCAGAGAATTACTACTGGTGTAGGAGTTGCCGAACTTTGATTTTGTTGGGGCCAAGATTAAGGGCTGAACAAGATCGAGACGAAGCGAGTCAAGCCGAGTCGAAAACAATGAAGTCATTCACTGAGTTTCGAGACTGGTTGGGTTGAGAATAGCCAATGGGCAAGGTTAGTTACCCATCTAAATATATCCTAGTTTAAGTTTTATTCGTAACTAGTATAAATGTAAACCTATACCTTCAACTGAACCCTAGACTAAATCTTAAATGTACAGGTTTTGTGATCTAAGGCAGAAATGAAGGTGTGTCTATGAACGCCTAACAACCTTTGAGGGCGATCTGAATCATGAGGTGAGGGTTTTTTTTTTTTTTTTTCCTTTAAGCTTGCATTAATTTAAGTTGATGCGAATTATCTTACCTTTTATATGCTTTCATGATGTTATGATTCTCTCCCTACAATTGTTAATTTACTACCAACAATTATTTATCCTTGAATATTATGGTATGATGATGTTAATTACGAGTGATCTTCATTATTTTTATAGGGCGATGGATACAAGCTTTGCCCTTGCCTTTACCAATTTTGTTGAGTTAGCCCTTGCTACACTTCTCTTAATTGGGTTGACCATTGCCACTCTCCTCTTTATTAAGTTGGTCATTGCCACTCTCCTCTTTATTGAGATAGCCATTGCTACTCTCCTCTTTGTTGAGTTGGTTATTGTCACTCTTCTCTTTGTTGAGTTAGTCATTGCTACTCTCCACTTATTTTATCAGCCTTGTGCTATTACCTTTATGGATGGGCATGTGTCTTGGTATTCCAAAACCCTCGTAATTTAAATTATCTCTCTATCAATGCAAGTGTTGTCTTAGAGGTATCACAACTAGTGACTCAATATTTATCGTGGACGTAATGCGTTACGGGTAGCGGCCCTCTAGTCGGTACATAATTTCGGTGGGGGGTTGACGTGGTGCACAATCGATGTAAGTAAATCGCCATATGTGTTACATCACTTTTTCGGGATTAGATGTCGTAAATAGTCGCTCCATGAACATATCGTGTTATGTAAATCTCACAATAGCGTTGTTGTGTCGCCTCGAGATGTTCGCTTAAATTCATGTAACGTCGAACACGCCGGCGAATATCCGTAGTTATGGGATGCAGGTCGAGTCAGATTTTCTGTGAATCACATTGCACATTATGAAGATCAATACGTATGATGAGCAACACATACTTTACTAGGCATGCATTCATATAATATTAGTTGTACATACTGATACCTCTCGTAGTAGTGGAGTACGAGACATATCAGAGCTCTTACATAACTTTTATGAATCTCTTGAATTATTGTTAATCTTAAAGGATAACCATCACTATGAGTAAGGCATTGACCCTATCCAACCGTACAGATGATGCAGGCGATGCACAGATTGAAGATCTAGAAGATCATCTCCCTATAGAAGATCATACTAAAAGAAATAAGAAGATAGTTTTATGATTTAGTTTTATCTTCCCGCCGTACAGATGATGCAAACTCGATAATGTAATAAGCTCCATTAAGAGGGCATTGATAATTGGTTGAATTTTATTTTAATGGAATGAAAAATACAGTTGATATTATTCTTCGTGAATGTGATCTAAACGGTAAAAAAAAAAAAAGTGCGATTTTGAAGCATTCAATTCATTCAATTATTAACACCCAGTTTTCTCGGGCACGAGTATAAACTCTGACCGTGAAATTCGGGATGTTAAAATCCAAAGTCAAGTAGGATATGGCCGCTACAAAATAAAAGACTCTTGCGAAAGTTACAGAATCTTATGTATGGCCACTGCCGCGCAAAAAAACTTTAAAAGCATCACTCAATGACGAGTCAGGACTTCACGCAATACAATCACACACAACTTTCAGCTTCTATATTGTTACTCTATATCCTCCTCTACAGACATCCATCATTGTTCTTAGCTTAGTTTCCCCACTTATGTCCAACGCCATGCTACCGTTAAGTTTGGAGCCTTTAACTTTTGCTTTTAGTTTTTCACTACTGTCCAATGCATCGTTGTAGTATGGCAGTAGG
>JAJHSJ010001890.1:0-48853 GCA_021015155.1 Magnolia officinalis | reverse complement strand
ATGGGCCCCTCTTCGATACAAAGAATACATCAAGGTGGGTCACACTACATTTGGGCCCTTAAATCACAAAACTAAAATAAAATAAATGACAAAGATGTAGATCCAAGATCACCCACCGTTGATCTTCTGCTCCCTTGGCTTCGATCCTAATGGAAGATGATGGAGTATGGAGGTTGAGATGGGAGATGTGAGGGTAGGAAGTGGACCACACACAAACTCTCTTGGAGGTTGGGAGAGCTTGGACGTGAGATTTTTGGGTTGCTTGGAAAATAGGTTGAGAAATGAGAGAGAGTGGGTTGTATGGAGAGAGGAGAGAGAGAGAGAGAGAGAGAGAGAGAGAGAAGAGAGAGAGAGAGAGAGAGAGAGAGAGAGAGATGGGTGATGGAGTGATGGTGGGAGAGAGAGATGGGGTTGTGTAAGAGTTTTTTGACTTTTGGGTAGCTTGTGTAAGAGAGGTATGGGTCGTGATGGGTTGAGTGATGTGAGTACTTGACTTGTACTTGACGTGAGGTGATTAATGTCACTTGATTGATGAGACATGTTGTAGAGATTCTCTTGGGATTGCAAACGCACGGCGTTTCCTCAAACTGAATGCGGGCCCCACATCTCATGACCAGGGTATCGCCTCGGCGCGCGAGACGCGGCATCGGAACCGGAACCGCGCGATGGCGCGGTCGCTAAGGTACAAATCTCGGGTTGAGTCGGATCGGGTTTGATAACATGTGACTCAGGGTCGCGAGTAAATGCCGGTTACAGGCCGCGAGTTACCAAAATTCGACCGGGAGGACCGTGGAAGCCTACGGAATGGTACGGGCTAGGATACGGGCCTTACAAAACCTCTCGTGGATCAAGCAGATATTTATATTTCTCCCTTAGCCCATACCTTATCAACAGGTGGGATGGGAAATAAACTTTACGGTAGCCTAGGAAGTTTTCAACAGTGGAGGTCATTACCACCGCTGCATCTCACGGTGTGGTCCACTCCAACCTTCAATCGGTACTCTTTTTAGGTGGGCCCCATAAAGCCCAAGACAGACCTGTCACTCTCAGGCACATGACAGGAAAATGTGGGTATGAAAATGCTTACCTTTAAAACTTTTCTAGATCCATTATGATGTTTATATGTAATCCAAACTATTCATGGCACTAGCTGCTGGTGACTCCGACACCAAAGCTAGCAAGTGTCAAAGTTATGTGGGCCCACCAAGATGTATGTATTTTATCCTCAATGTATATTCATTTTTTCAGCTCATTTTAGGGCATGAGCCCAAAATGAGGCAGATCCAAATCTCGCCTGTTCCACGATGTAAGAAAACAATGTTGATTAAACATCTACCATCAAACACTTCCTACAGCCTATTGTAGCTTTTATTTGCTATCCAAGATGTCCATAAGGTCATGGACCTGGATGAAGGGAAAACACAAATAAGCTCAGCCCTAAAATGTTTTCAATCCCTAAAAAGTTTTCAATGATAAGCATTCAATCCCTATTGTTTCATGTGGTGTGGTCCACCTGACATTTGGATCTGCCTTATTTTTGGAATGAGCTAGAAAAATGATGGACAACATGGATAAAATGTTGGATATTGGATTTTGGAAAACTATTTAAATTATATAAAATTAAAATAAGAAAGTTAGAAAACTTATCAATTTGTATAAGTCGAGGCATGACGTGAGTTGGTTAGAAATCAAATTTGCTCCACTTGGACAACATCCCAAGTGTAATAGGTTTCCAGAGCAATCGACCTCTAGGATACAACGACTATGACCCGGTCCTAGTGGTGCACTCACTGTACACGAGTTCGAACCACTTGCGGTCTTAACCCAAACTAGAAAATACTTAAACCATACTTTTAACATAAAACAAACTTTTTCTTACTAATTTAAAACAGATAAGAGAAAGTCTATTTATAGACTTTGTGAAGACACCCTTAACGGTATAGAGACACCCTTTTAAAAAGGTTATGACTATTGGGTTTAAACCCAATTGGTGTGACCCTTAGGTTTTAAAAGACACAACTTTTCAAAATAAAAATTGAAAGGATGCAAACTTTCAGATTTAAGTGAAAAGACACATTCGTAGGGGCCATTCCCAACAGATATTTTGAAATACTAAATTATTTAAAATACAACAATTCTCCACATGTTTTAAATTTTTGACATTTCGAGTTAAGATGGAAGAGTTGTGCAATGGTGCCGGTGTCACCATAGACTTGAACTGACATTAGAGTAAGCATGATAGGTCTACAGGAATCAGGTGACACCATAGTTTTAAACCTGATTCTTTTTTATATAGATCGCAAGTAGATGCCACTCACACAACTTTTCCACTACAGTGATTTTGCGGTTTGGTGCATTTCGGTCATGCACCATTACCTGGATTTCATGAGTGCTCTGGAAAATTCGCCTAAATTCTCATAGGAAGCAGCCTCTACCTTCACACCCATATAGGTAAATTCCATCATGTGTATGCAGCAATTGGGTACACTACTAAATATATGGCTATGGATTCATTAAGAGTTCAAAAACTCATCCTTCTTCATTGCTGCTCAAACATATCTGTTTTATACACATTGAACAATATCTAATTATCTCTACTCGTATATATAGGTTGGATTGCCAACACTGGTAGTTCATATTATTAGGCACAGCCCCATTCCCTTCGATGTATCATTGACTAATCTTTTTAATAGTCATTTGGTTAGAGGATTTATGACCCGTAGGCCTTTTACCCCCACCCGTCATTGATCCGTTAGGCTTTCGCCTATTACGAAAAATTAACCATTGTTACCTCCCATGAGAGTTTGTCATGTCTTTATCCCAATGTGGCTAATCATCCTTTCAGACTAGCTAAGGATCATCATATTGGCAAGCTATTGCCTTACCAACTAGCTACTCAGAAATAAGTCTTTGTTTAGGTGAATTCCTCATTTACTCCTCAGTTAAGTCTTTGGTGGTTAGTTGTAACCTCTTTTACTATTCATATCTCAAACCAAAGCATACCAAACTCATTTATAACCTCACAGAGTCAATAATTACGACTCCATCAAACAACAGATACTGAGCATCACTTTTATTATGATAGTTGTCGTATCACCGGCTCTGAATACAATCAACTTTCTTAGCCTTGAATGTGCTCTTACCATTCGAGCAACTTCACTAGCCCACCATCAACCAACTGGTGGTAAAGTCAATCGAACTTATTGTATCTGTAATACAAAGAGGCTAGAGTAATCTGTCATGCATAGACATATGACAATTAAAATAAAGTATAACCTTCATGTAATCATATTGCAAAATTATCATGTATCACATGTTAAAGGTTGGCAAATTATCAATTAGTGATTAGAATTTAATGCAATTAATAGATATTTAGCAACTAAATATGGAGGAGAAATGTCCAAGTTCATTATCAAGTATCTTGATCGACGGATTGAACAATAGGCTCCATAGGTGCATAATTTGGACATTAAATATTTTTTGATGATAAAACAACATATGAACTTATAATCTCATATGAATACCAATCCCAAATGTCCAAATTAGCCTCCAATGAAAATAAAATATAGCCTAAAATTCCCATTGACCCAACAATCATCTTTTGAATTCAAACCACTAACAATTTTCTTTCTAACCATTTATTCGATGACTACTAATTAGATCATTAAAACATATAATTAGTTTGATTCCAAATATCTTATCTCCAAGACCTACATGATACCAATGTAACACATGTGCATATTGATCCATAACATTCATCATATACCTTTCTTGGTACAAAACTTTCATATCAACTCATTTATCAAATATTTATTGACTAAAATTATACTCCATGGGTTAAGTGGTTTATCTAAATGCATTCAAATACACCCCACAATTTCAGATTTAGCCTAGATAGATATATCTATGGCTTACCTGATAAACCTATTAACCAAATTTTGAGTTGAGGATTTCATAGGAACTATCATATGAATTGACTAAATCTAACACATGTGTCCTAGATTGGATCAAATGAAAATAATATTTTCTTAAAAAGTATTGGATCCTACCATAGAACGATGTTGATGATGGATGTGATTACAAGCGAATTTATTCATACAAGAAGAAAATGTGAGCATTTATATAAGAATAGTTATAACTGGCCCATGGTTTAATTGACTCAATTATCGATCTGATAAGATCCATTGAAGTCATTCTAATTCAGGCATATGAGAACCATCATTCTATAGAATAACCAATGATGAGCCACATCTAAAATGAATTGTAACTACCATCCAATTATCATGTAGCGGTGAATCCAGACTATGCATTTAGTGGGTCTTTCCAATCAATTCCCCTGTTTTTTTTCTATTCACTTTTGACATTTTACCTTCACATGATGCTACTTCCATCAATGGCTAGCATTGATGTTTTATCTATATGTGTCATGTGTCCGAGATGAATATCCCTCCATCTAGGCCATTAAAGGCAAAACCCACTAAATAATATTTTCACTCTCACATGTGCCATATGAAAAATGACATAATTAAGATTGATATTTTGGATCGTGGATTCTATGCATGCAGTAGGCGCCATAGAAGACATAAGATGATCTAAAGTTATAATTTCAAGTAAGCATGAAATCATGTGACAGAAAACTATTCCATCAATGAGAAGTGTTATGCCTGCTTCACATGACTTACAACACATGTGTGAGGGATCCGATTTAAGCAATATATGCATTTAATTATAGACAATGCCCTGTCCCATTTGGCCAATCCACTTATCATATATACTTGTAAGAGAATGCCTTTCTTATCAGCGTCCATGTTTGGCTTTTAGATAGAGGTTGTTTATCTATAGCCCTACTTGGTAGATGGACACATGCACCATACTAACATGTTAACTTTTAGAATCTCCCTATTTGAGTGTTGCATTTCTCAATTAATCCACAAAGAAAATTGATGAGTCATGAGTAACATCACCCAACTAATGGATGTTAACATCAACATAACTTAAATTATACTAAATTAAACAGGATGTGCACTACCCATGTAGAGGTTTATAACAACAATTGTGGAGATATTGCTTTTAAAGGGATTTGCTCCTTCTGCCCACCAAGAGATGATCGTGACCACTTATTTGGAAATTCTTAGGATAAAGTTTTATAATACATTAAGTGGATTTGGACTATCTAATGGCCAGTTTTGTAAAATTGCGCCAACGATCTTAGCCATCCTATTAATAAACCTTGTGCCTAATATACGATTTTGGCAAGAATCGACACTTGATCGAGACGGTATTTCATTATAAAGATGGAGCATCACCCCAGTGATCCAGATGGTTCATCTAGTGGACTCCTATGGGTGGATAGTAGAGAATAATCTCAGCCATCGATTGATAAACCTTTAAAAAAAATTAAAAAAAATTAATGTGAACTGGTTCTTATTATATAGTAACCAGATATGCAAACATGATATTTGGCCTCATGCCATGACATCAAAGGACACACCTTATGTATGTAGCGAATATCAAGCATCGAGAATTTTGGTGCATGCAAAAGTTCAATAATAGACACAACCAGAGGATAAACATTAGAATAATCCTAACCGTACAGAACCTCGGAGATGAAAACAGAAACGAGGAAATCCTTTATTTCTCTTTAAAATTTTAGGGCCTTGTAGCCATTAGATCCCCCCACATCCACAACTGTCATCCATTCTCGCAACGTTTCAAATCCAGAATTCGGGTCAGGATTTACACATACAAACAACAACAACAACAACGAGCCCCTTGTCGTTACCATTGGAACCATCACATAACCAGTCATTTCTTGTTATCAAGGCTTCGAATGGTTGACAGAGAAAAATTTTTCCTCTTTCAATCAAGATTTGTAATCATTTAGGTTTTGCAAGAGATGAGAATTTATATGTTAGGGCTAGAATACAACGGTTTTGGTTTTCAAGCAATTATCATTAGGAATGAAACAACGTTCCATAATTAACTTGGAAAAGTCCAAAGATTTTATGGATAAGATCATTTTGAATGGAAGATTTTTTATGGTACTATCCATCCACGGTGTAGCCATTCGAACAATAGTCTAGATCACCGAACCACGAGCCATTTTGATCAAGATCAAAGGTCAAATGAACACTAGTGTAAGAGAAAATGATTGACCGTAGAAAACAAAAACACAAATCTTTTGCATGAAAAGAATCAGAGAAAATGTGAATGAAATTTCCTCTATCTAACCATCATTTCTCTCTCCCTTTGATTTTTTTTTTTCATTATTTATTATTATTAGTATTATTATTATTTTTTAATATCCATAAAAATGAACATTGATCTCCCTATCATGTGGATGTCCATTTCTCATCCTAACCTCCTATCCATTAAAAAGATGTTATATAATCATTCTAGAAGAAGCAACCGATGATGGGTTTTCATATTATCATCTACCTTCTTCACATTGGTCAAGATTCATATTTACAAGGATGATTAATGAAATATAAGAAGTATTCCTTTCGAATTACCACTAAATAAGCATTTAATAACTTTGCCACAAATAATTTTCCAATTTGATTTCAAAATTTTGATATAATAGGGTGATCGATAAAGTTGTCATAAAGCCTTTTCATTTGCCCATTATTCGAAGTACATGTTATATGGGCTATGGCTCACAAATTAGGTTGGTGGGCGGTTTGAATTTATATAACTCAAAATGTAAGTATATTTAAATAGTTTTCCGAAATAAATTCGATTTTAAGATTGTTGGATATTGGATATTGGAAAACTATGTAAATTATATAAATTTAAAATAAGAAAGTTAGAAAACTTATCAAATTGTATAAGTCGAGGCGTGACGTGCGTCACTCAGCTTGAAATCGAATTTGTTCTCCTTGGACAACGTCCCAAGTGCAATAGGTTTTCAAAGCAATTGACCTCCAGGATACAACGACTATGACCCGGTCCCAACGGTGCACTCACTATACACGGGCTCGAGCCACTTGCAGTCTTAACCCGAACTAGAAAGCACTTAAACCATACTTAATTTTAACATAAAATAAACTTTTTCTTACTAATTTAAAACAGATGAGGAAAGTCTATTTATAGACTTTGTGAAGACACCCTTATGGGTGTAGAGACACCCTTTCAAAAAGGTTATGACTATTGGGTACCCAATTGGTGCGACCCTTAGGTTTCAAAAGACACAACTTTTCAAAACAAAAATTGAAAGGATGCAACCTTTCAGACTTAAATGAAAAGACACATCCGTAGGGGCCTGTCTCAACGAATATTTTGAAACACTAAATTATTTTAAAATAATTTAAAATACAACATAAAATACATAAATCATGGTGGGGTTTATAGAGCTTTGATACCAACTAGTTGGATAGTGCTGAGGTCACTACAAAACCCCTGAATGAATGGAAAAAAAAAGTAGTAACGTGATGCAAAGATTTATTTATTTATTTATTTATTTTTATTTTTTACACATGCGTACACACCCCAGACACTCACGCTATAGTGGAATTTCACCACCTATGGGTACTTGAATCCTTGACCCGGTGTTGAAACTTCTGAGAGTCTACAACCAGGGCAAGAGTAAGGACCCATGATCCAAAGCTTATGTGTCCTTGCGCATGTTTCAATAGTGGACTCCTCATGTTTCTTATTATGTGGCCCACTTGAGTTTTGGCTTCATGGATTGTTATGAAAATTGTTTTGATTAAAAAATATTTTCAATAAAAAAATTTATATATAAATATATATAAGAGGCTTGTAAAAACCTAGTTTTTTTTTTTTTTTTTGGGAATAGTCTCATATCGGAAAGGAGAAAAGAAAATTTTGTCTTAATAAGTAGGGTGTTGAGTACCTTATTATTTGCTTGGTGAATCCATGGAGTAACGAGACTTACGTGTTCCAGTGCGACACACATGAGCTCAGGCTCAGTCTGTGTATCTGAGTTGATTTAAGGGGCTTATATTGGAGTCGGACTCTAACTCTAAGAATATCCTTGATCGACATTATTCTTGGCAAAGATATCAGAGGTTAATCCTATCTTTATATATTGTAAGGGTATTTCTATTCTGAGCTGGTGGTCGATATCCGAGGTCGAGGCTGGTACTTGAGGCCGATATCGGTATACGAGGTCAAGGTTGGTAACTGAGGCCAAGGTCGATATTCGAGGCCGAGGTTGGTACCCAACACCAAGGTAGGTATTCGAGGCCGACCTCCGAGGACCTCCGAGGTACCTGACATCGAGGTCATCTCTTGAGGTCGGTGAACAAGACTGACCTTCAAAGTTATTGGTCGTCACAAAAGGTCAGGGTGATTTTTCAGCCTCGACCAATCCATAGTCATCAAGTCCAGCTGCTCAGCTTATTTATCTCATACATTTTTTAAGCCTCATTTTACCCATAAGAACAGCCCCCTACTTGCGAGCTCTATAATTTATAAGTTTGAGAAATAACTTTTGAACTAATGTATGAGAAGGTCAGCTCATTCCATGTATGTTCCTCGATTTTTTTGCCTTTATGTGTGGTGGTCGTATATGATGACTTAGTAGATACGATAGTCGAGCATGTAATTATACGTAACATCCTGAATTTTTGCTTTATGGATTGTCAAAAGTCCTTAATTTTTTTTATAACTAGCCCACGTCGTCACTTACTGACCCTTGACGCTTGAAGTGAGCCCATACGTAGGTGATACCAATAAAGAACCGTACAAATTGAATTAACCAACCGTATGAAGCCAACTAATCCACCTGATCACTTAAACCTCACGTCTAGCCTCGTGAATTATTCATCTAGGGACCAAATCTAACCGACCCATCACTGACTAATCAAGATAACCATAACCAAATAAAAACATACCTAAAGCAAAGCTAACTATAGGTCGGATCTTGATTTATAAACCAAATCAACCCGGTCACTCATTTAGCCTAAGAACCAACGATCTAGAGTGATCATGTCAGAATCATCATTTTCACTAATTTTGAATAGACTACACTGAGAACTTAGTTAATCCAGACCCTAACAACTGCGCCCAAGAAATCTCCCTACCAAATTCATTTGAAAAATACCCTAATTATCTGAATAAGCTCCAGACTGCTCGTTAGTGGCCCACTAGCTTCAAAATTATAGAATAATGTCCGTCTTACTGGGCTTGACGTCCGTTGCAGGTGGTGAATTAAGATAATACCCAAAACTGTACAACTTGGGCCAGAAGCCAAGTGTTCGAAACACGCGAATCCCTTAGGCTGTAATCTGAAAACTTAAGTGAAATAGACTTTCCACTCTTTCGCGAAGTTATGACTTTTTGACCGTTAGATCGCAACCAAACTCGAGGCATGAGTTAAGGATATTTTCCTGCTCATATCCGTATAACAGGGGCCCTGATCGAACATCGGTGACCGTTGATGGCAAATCGGGCCCCTGCGATCAATTGACTCATCCGTTTGCCACCAAACTTGGAACAACCCTTCATTTGACTATGAGACACCTATTCCATAGCACAGATGAGCCAGGGGGCCACGGAATGGCCCTATGGACCTAAAATCAACCCACTAGGGGTATGCATGTTGGAATAAAACTTTTAGGGCCATTTAGATTAAAACTTTAGAATATATAAAGTTTAAAATCTATCTCCTTCACTCTCATACGAATTTTGCTGCAATAAGGAGAGAGAGGAGAGATTAGAGAGAGAGAGGGCGTTCCAAAGGAGCTGGAATTTTTAGAAATCCTCCCTCCTACCACAACTCGCATCGGAGCCCCGACCCCGTCGCTGTAGAAGCGGCCCATCAGCCATAAAAAGGTAATCAGCCCAGCCCCTTTCTAAATTTTGGGTGTCTCTATATGTCCTAGAGGGGGGGGGGGTGAATAGGACAACGCCAAATTAAAAATAATTACTGTAAAATTTAATAAAGAGATAGCCAAATAAAGTAAATCAATACACAATGCTGAAATGAAAAGCAACCTCAATAAACAAGTATTGAGAGGTTGATACAAAAGTTGTTCTAAGTACAACCTTACACCAAAAACCAAAGTTTATGGTAGGACAACCTTATTTTTAGAAAGGTCTTTGTATCAAGAACTCAAACCTAAAGGGGAATAAATATATTCAAACTATACTGAGGAATAAAATGCAATCTCAAATATTGATTGTTCTAAGGACAACCATGCACCATAAAAATGGGAGGGCAACCTTACTAGAACAAATAGAGAAACTGAAGCTCAAACAAATAAAGGAATAACAAGAGATAAATTGTGAAAAAATAAATCTAAACTATTACAACGTTCCCCACTGAGCTTGAAATAAAATGATTACAACATTCACATCCACATACATTCCACAACTTAATAATCAAAGATAGCAAAATGAAGCACACATCCACACAACACAAAGAGTTATAGTGGTTCGCCTGTGTGTACACCAACTATTCAACAACAGCCACACAGAATGCTACTCCACTCCTAATATCCTCACACAAGGGATATTAGCGTTCACTATCAAATAAGTTTTCACAGGTTCACCCAAAACCTTCTCAATTGTGTCTTTTTCAAAGGGCTTACACAATTCAAAAACCCTCACTAATGAGTTTTCTAGCTCTCCTCAGATAACTAACAACTTTGAGATCTTTCTGGCTTAACCTCAAATAAAACCAAATACAGTAAATTACAAAATGTAAAATACCTATTTTTCTTCTTTGTTTTAGTAGCCCGAAAGAACCAAGTCGGAGTAGAGATTTGAATGTCAAAGTTCAATGTCCAATACTCACTATATAATGGTTCTAAGTTCTAATAGATTTTAAATTAAAACACATGGGCTAGCTTTAATTAATTTTGATTCCAGAAAAAGGAAAACAACACTTCCTCTTTTCAAATCAGATTGGAATACAAGAAACAAAATCAATTTAAAAAGCTAAAGAAGATAATATTAAATATGCACACTTAACTTAAAATAGAGCACAGACGAATCTCTCAGAAGGCCGAATTAAATTAGCTTGAATTTCTTATTTTATTTTGAGATTCATGCTCTATTTATAGGCAAACAAATCACGTCTTTGACTGGTCTTAAGTCGCTATGACTGGTCATAGAACCAACTGATATTTGAAAATTTGAGTGCGATAGGATAAGGCAGTTTCATGATTGGTCGAAGATAGTCTATGATTGGTCGAAGGACACCTTCGACTGGTCGAAGGTTGCTCACGACTAGTCGAAGAAAGTCGAATTTCATCACTGGAGTTTGAGTCATAGGTCTACGAGTAGTCGAAGGATCAGTCGACACTATTTATACGACTAGTCGAAGCTTAACAGAAAATTTTGAATTTTGCAACAAACTTACGACTGGTCCAGGAAATTCTAAGACTGGTCGAAGCAGAGCTAAGACTAGTCGAACAAAGTCCAGGACTAGTATTAGAACAGACCAAACTCACATATATAAAACATATGACTTATGTATCCAAAATGACCTACTCTAAAGTTCAACCTAAGGTCAGTCATACCTCACTAGTGAAGTAAGGACATTGAAACTTAAAGATGAGTGACCTTAAGCATAATGAAACTTAAGATCTTGGTGTAGCTTGAACTTGAAAGCATCTTGAGATCTTGAGTCTCGAAAGTGGAACATTCTCACATTCTTGAGACTTCTTTGACTTGTGAACATTGCTTGTCTATCGAAGCTGATCTTGTGAGACTTGACACATCATATGTAGAGCTTTGTTCATCATGTGTAGAGCTTTGTTCTTCCCGTATGCAAACTTCATAACAAAATACATACAGTGCCTTTGGCACCACAAATTTGACAATATAATGAGGCTATCAACTATAGCAATTATAGTCTTAAGCTGTGCATGTCTTCTAACATACAATTTTATCAGCACAGGGCTCCGACCCACCAACTTGTGGGACCGACACCTTGGGAGCGGCTCCGTAAGCCGTCAAACCATTCCTAAGTGCAGACCATTAGCTATGGGTAGTCGTTTATCAAATCTAGGCTGAAATTAGTGATTATGAGTATAGAATTTGCTTGCATGTTAGTTACATGTATGTTAATTGTGGAATTGGAGTGTTGTTTAGAATGTTTTCTGATTTAGAGGGAACTCGGGCTCTCAATCGCCCAAGATCCTTGCATTGCCTTAATTCCTGATATTCATAAACATAAAATTAGGACACATTCCCCAAATTCTAAAACAAATAGGAAATTTTTGTTGCATGTCCCCTATGCACATGATTAATTACTTTGAATTGAGCTTATTTACATGTTTATTTAAATTTTTCATGTATTTGAGAATCCTTGATGAATCGTGATTTCCATGTCTACAATTTACTGCTATGTATGCCTAAATCCCTCACAACTAGAAGTAGACCGACATTTACTTTAGTATCATTTATTTATACCCTACCCCCTTACCGAATTGGCCAGCAATTTCAAAACCCGTATGGCCAGCCCCTCCGGTAGGAGGACCGTCCACGTGAAAATTTAACCCAATTAGTCGAATTACAGATAGTCGGCAGTAGTCGGACTATGTGGGATGTTGCTCCCAATACCGTATGATTCGTAGTTTATCTAGAGGGGACAAATTGGCTCACCAGCTTGCCATCCATGTTCGTTAACCATGTATATACATGCATGCTTGAACCTGAGACACCCCGCATCCATTTGTGTCCACTGATAACTAGCTGGTTACGGCCCACAAGTCTCAGGAGCCGAGCATGGTGGTATGGGACACTATGCTCGAGCTGTCGGCTTACACTGGGGTGACGAGCCTTCTCGTAGTGACTGCGAGCAAGAACTCTTCCTTAAAATTGCCCCTCGTATGATTTTATTATTGGGAGCGACGAACCCAAAACGAGCCAAGGATCGCGAGAGCAATACTGCCACGGCCGCCAGGGTCATGCGATCGGGATAGGGCGTTGATCTGTCAGGGTGTCCTAGTTTACCTAAACTGCTAGATGAATGAACGTAATTAATCAATGTGGCTAACATCTCACCATCACATTGCATTAGTTAGGATTGGCGATTCGGCAGTCGAGGTCGCATTAAGGGAGTGTTTGGCATTGCGATCGTTAAACGATGTCACTTAAAGGAGTGTTGGAAGTAAGGGCATGCATCATATCATGGAACAATGCATATGCATTAATAAGAGTAATTAGAATTTTTGTGAATGTTTGATTTTCATTAACTTCGTTTATTGGTTTGATAACATGCGTAACTTACTATTAATGGTATCCACTGAGTTGATCACTCACTCCCACTCTAGGACAGTGTTTTAAAACACCAACTAGAACATGTCTTACATGCAGGTATTACAGAGTTCGATGCGCTTAATGGAGCAAGCGTGGATGACGAGGAGCGATCGTACTTCCAGATTTTCAGTGGGTCCCCACAGACTGCCTTAGGATTAGCGATGGGGTTCAGGGTAGGTTTATATTTCTAGATTTTGTGTATTTTTATGGGACACAGTCCCTCACGTTCACTTACATTATCTTTTTGTCGAATCTGCTTACTCCATGGTAGTTGCACATGTGTTTACTATTTTAGTCTTAATTTATGCTGCATGGTCCACTTATATTTCTCCATTGTTTATGAAACAAACCAATTATGCATATTTCGAAACCCAGTAGGGTATAAGTGGCACCCGGGAATTCGCGAGCCGAGTACATATTCAGACCCCCGAAATCCGGGGCGTTACATGATAGGTTACGCACGGTAAAATCAATAGGTTGACTATCAAATAGTAGACGTTGTAGTAGGCCGAGCATTAAGGACTTTCTTCCTTTAAATTGAGGGAAGTCCTTTTGGTCGATCGTACAACTTAGATAGTTGGGAGTTGAAAATAATTCTCCTTCCTTGACCTGGGGAGGTTCTTTTATAGTAGAATTCACGGGGGAGGACTTTCTTCATTTGCACTAAGGGAAGCCTCCGTAGTCAATCGCATATGCTAGATAATTGAATTTTGAAAGAGATTCTCATCCCCTAACCCAGGGAGGTTTTTTCATTGTAGAACTCAGTGGAGGATTTTCTTCCCTTTCATTGAGGGAAGTCCTCATAATCGGTCGTGTAATTCGGATAGTCGAGAAATCATTAAAAGAAATTATCTTCCCATGACTTGGGGAAGTTCTTTTATTGTAGAATGCATAAGCATAGTATATGATAAAATAATAGTAGTGTCCTGAGCACCTTTTTCCCTTTAAGAATGGAGGTCGCCTTTATCAAGTACGTCAAGGTTGGCCGATGAGCCTTATTACCGAGCTTGGTTGATTGGTTCAGCTCGGTCGTCAAGTTTCCTTGCTCAGCCCAGCTTCCTCAAGTACCTACTCCGACTTAGTGTTCAAGGGAGTGTACTAATGAAAGAGACTTTCTGGATGTCGGTTGGTAGAACACTGGTCTCGATCTTGGTCGTCCTCTTTCTTTCTTTTGGCGTTAGCGGCAGAGGGCACCCCTTCTTCCTTTTGCTTCCTATCCTTAGTCGAGTTGTTTCCTCCTCGAGTAGCTCTTAGTGAACTAAAGAACTCTTCAGCATTAGAATATTTTTTTAACTCAGTTAAGTAGGTCGGTAGGGTATTCGGGGGTTCTTACCAATAGAGAAGAGGAACATTCCTTATTTAAGGCCAACCATCATGGTGACCATCTGGTCAGAATAATCATCGACCTAGACAGCTTCAGCATTAAAATGGATGACATAGTCTTTTAGCAGCTCGTCCTCCCTCTGAGTGATTATAAAGAGATGGGTTAATTGCTTTATCTTGTCTTTTCCATAGATAAACTGAGTGATGAAAGTCTTGCTGAGTTGAGTGAAAGAACTAATGGATTTCGGCTTCAAGTGTCCGTACCATTTCTATAACGCCCCGAATTTCCAAGGTCTAAGTCTCAGCTCATCCTTGGGAATCCTGGCGTTAATTCCATTCACACGTCGTTTAGATAGTGTGATTAAGTTCATACATTCTGAGTACTCAAGCACCAGTTCATGAAAAGGAAATTCTCTGCATTTATCATTCCAATAAAAAACAAAAGTTCAACGAATCATTTAAATGCTCACTCAGATGGGAGCTTATTACAAAATCAAGTTGCAGCAGAAAAGTAAATAAAACTATATCATGAAACTATTTTCTTGTTTATTTAGCATAGTCTTCCTCAGGGAGGTGATCCTCCGGGTCTTCAATCTGTTCATCACCTGCATCATCTATACGGTTGGAGAGGGTCAACGCCCTGCTGATAGTGATGGTCATTCCTTTAAAATTTATAATATCCATCATGAATCACAAGGATAAAAAGGGCATTGATACTCCTCATACTCCACATATACAAGGGCATCAATATGCACAAGGTTCTATATGATATGTGTGCATAGAAAAATATGTACGATCTATCACACTCCATAGCCATAATCACATGGTGGAAGGCAGTTTATTATATCCGGATCGCCCCACATTCTCACACTACGGAGATTCGTCAGCATGCCCCATGTTATCGTGGCTTTATGTGAACACCTCCAGGCGACATAACGACGTGGTTGGGGGATTTACGTAACACGATATATTCATGAAGTGACTATTTGCGACATCCAATCACATCTTGGTTGGCACGCAATTCCGTGGGTTGGTTGGCGTGGTGCACAATTGATGTAAGTAAAACAACATGCATGTTACATCACTTATCAGGATTGAATATCGCAAATAGTCACTCCATGAACACATCGTGTTACATAAATCCCTCAACCATGTCATTATGTCGCCTTGAGGTGTTCGCATAAAGCCACGATAACGTGGGACACACCGACGAATCTCCGTAGTGTGAGAATGCGGGGCAAGCCAGATATAATAAACTGCCTTCCACCATGTGATTATGGCTATGGAGTGTGATGGATCGCACATATTTTTCTAGGCATGCATATTTGTTTAGGCATAAAAAAAATATTTTATCTTTCTCTCTCTGGAAATCTCATTTTGGGACAGAAGAAGAATGGACAGGCATCATCTGATGTAGAAGAATGGATAGGCATCATCTGATGTAGAAGAATGGATAGGCATCATCTGATGTAGAAGAATGGATGGGTGTTGTCTTGTGTAGAGGAATGGATGGGCATTATTTTGAATGAAGGAAGCCTTATGAGCCACCTGGTATAAAGGATGGTTGTGCTTTGTCTTAAGGAAAGAAGGAGGAATGGAAGTTGCCTTGTATTAAGGAAGGAGTGGTTGTACACCACTATTTAAGAAAGAAGTGGGTGAACACCACTGTTTAAGGAAGAAAGGGTGGGAGTTGTCTTAAAGAGAGAAGTGGTAGTGATCACCATTATTTAAGAAGTGAGGGGCCTAGGAGGCCTATAAATACCCCTCCCCACTCTTCATTTGAGGATGATGGAAGGGAGGATGAAAGCTAGGAGAGAGAGGATCATTGTGGAGCATCAACCACGGAATGGAAAGAAGGTTTGCACGACCCCGCGTAATGGAAAAAAGGTTCGCGCGACCCCGCGCAATGGAAAGAGGGAGAGAGTTTTTGCGCCACTTCATGTGGAATATTGTCCTGACAAAAGAGTCTTTGTGCCACTTCATGTGGAATATTGTCCAGATAGAAGGCTCTTTACGCGACCACTCCTGAAGAACTCTTTGCGCAAGCCCGCGCAACCATTCTGCAAAGAACTCTTTGGCGAGCCCCGCAACCATTTCTACAAAGAAGCCCCATGTGCCACTTTGTGTGGAGGCTGTCGTAAGGCAAGGATTTTCTTATCTTGATGAAAGCCCCATGCGCCACTTCTCTCTCTCCTCTGTCTTAAGGCAAGGCTTTTCTTGCCTTGATGAAAGCCCCATGTGTTGCTTCTCTCTCTCCTTTGTCCTAAAGACTGCCTTTTACACCACTTGGAGAGGAGCTTTGTCCTAAAGACTGCCTTTTACGCCACTTGAAGAGGAGCTTTATCCTAAAGACTGCCTTTTACGCCACTTTTATGCATGGAAACTTGTCCTAATGCAAGCCTCTTGTATTATTCTCCATGGACTTTGTCCTAAAGTAAGCCTTGTGCACTCCACATTCCCTGTCTAAGATTGGGCACTTCCATCTTCAGACAGATGACCTCCACACCTGTTGAATGTCTATAAATACCTCTCTCCTACCTCTATTTGGAGAGGGCAGTGAGAGAGAGAAGCAAGAAGGAGAAGTGAGAAAAGATAGAAGTTAGATAATCTCAAGAAGCACACAGAGGATATAGAAATTCCTCAATTGCTAGGTGCACAATAGATGGGAGCGCACAACCCTTCTGATGGAGCACCATGTGGCCCACAAGCATTTTCTTATTTAGCACCCGCACAACTCAGAATCAAGGGCTTTGAATTCGCATAAGCCATTTACCTTTGCGATGAACATCAAAAGCATCGAAATGCTGCTAAAATTGCTATTAAACTACCTTCTCTTCCATTCATTGTGCTTATTCATTGTAATCTATCTCAAAATCAAGGGCTATCGAGGATGTAATTGAACTCAGAATGAAAACTTTGTGATCATTGTACTCTCATCATTTCTTTGTTATCATTGAATGAAATCCTCCAAATCGAATGCATTTGTTTCTTATTGAAACAATATCATAGAGAACCCTGTGCATATCGATGCCCTTGTATATGTGGAGTATGAGGAGTATCGATGCCCTTTTTATCCTTGTGATTCATGATGGATATTGTAAATTTTAAAGGAATGACCATCACTATGAGTAGGGCGTTGACCCTCTCCAACCGTATAGATGATGCAGGTGATGAACAGATTGAAGACCTAGAGGATCACCACCCTGAGGAAGATTATGCTGAATAAACAAGAAAATGGTTTCATGATATAGTTTTATTTACGTTTTCGCTACAACTTGATTTTGTAATAAACTCCCATTTGAGTGAGCATTTAAATGATTCGTTGAACTTTCCTTTTATTTTTTTTATTGAAATGATAAATACAGAGAATTTTCTTTTCATGAACTGGTGCTTGAGTACTCAGAATGTATGAACTTAATCACACTATCTAAATGACGTGTGAATGAAATTAATGTCAGGATTCCCAAGGACAAGCCGAGCCTCAGACCTTGGAAATTCAGGCCGTTACAATTTCCTCGTCGTCCCCAATAAGGTCAGGGAGAATGCTCGGCACATCACGGGTCCGAGGCGCCATGAAGCTCCATCTAGGTTCTGAAGGACTCGATGTGCTCGGTTGGGTCTCCGGATCTAAAGTATGAAGTGATCTGTAGCATATGGAACTTGGACTGGAGCTGAGCCCCCATGATGTCATCGGTGAATAGTGGTTCGGCTTCCTCAAGCATGGCCTCCATGGAGGTCGGACCTTGGGCTTGACATGCCTGTTGAATGTCACCGAGTTGTCCTCAGATTTCTTTGAGCTTGGCTTCCCATGAGACCTCACTTTCTGTTGTGGCCTCAGGAGCCTTTCCACGTCTCTTCTTTTTAAGGTGTGGCGTAGATCGTACTTGGCAAGCTCAATTGCTTCCATGATTTTGTGCGAGGATGTACTTGCTTTGTGTCGGTCGATCCCTCACCACATACGAGTCACGAGGCCATTGTAAAGGTTGAGATTAGGCGGAAGCTGCTCCCGATGTCACACCCTGGTCGGGAGGGGGTGTTGCCATTCTAATATGCGCATTATTCGATCCATGTTGCCGGTCAGGGCCTTGACTTGATTTTTTAGGGAGATGAGTTGACCAGCTCTGTTGCGATGCCTACCCGAGTCCACCACCGGAATGGGGTTGGTATGATGTTCCGAAGGCGATTCCTCAAGCTGCTTGTCTGGTGTGGGGATTGACTGCTCTGGATATTGCTTGACCTCACACGAGTTATGAGGAGCCATCGGAGGGCGAGATTGCTTAGTAGGTGCGCCTGCCTCTGGTCCGTGGTTGGTGGGCGGGTTCTGCCTTTCCAGTATCTGGATTAACCAGTTCATATTATCAGTTAATGCTTTGACCTGGTTCTTTAGATAGACCAGCCAGCCACCTCAATTTTCCGGATCGATGAACATGTGCTAGAAGAGTAGAGTTAGTATCGTGTTGTGAAGACGGACCTTGAAGATCTATAGACAGTTTGACTATCATGTGAGCGACTGGTGTGGGAGCTATCGCGACAATGGCCGCTAAGGTTTTCTTTTTTCCTTTCACCATTGTAAACCTTGGTGAGATGGAAACAGCTTTGATGTTGTTCCCACAGATGGCGCCAAACTATTGATGCTGAAATCTGGTCGATCCTACCTCACCTCTTATGAACCGCTGAGTACCTGTAATTAATGGAGAACATGAGAAAGCACTGGGTGCGTCGGTTAAGGCCAATGACCCTCCAATGCCTAAGTCAGACTTATCGACTCACAATATGTGTAATAGAATCAGGATATTTGTTGTGTATCTTTACCCATGACAGCGGGTGTATTTATAGGCTTTCTAGACGGTCTGTGTGCCTGAGTTAATTTGAGGGGCCCGTATTGGAGTTGGACTCTAATTCCAAGAATATCCTCGATTGGCATGATTCTCAGTGAAAATCTCGGAGGGTAATCCTATCTTTATATATTGTAAGGGTATTTTTATTCCAAGCTGGTGGTCGATATCCAAGGTCGAGGTTGGTACTTGAGGCCAAGGTCGGTATCCAAGGCCGACCTCCGAGGTACCTGAGGTTGAGGTCATCTCTTAAGGTCAGCGAACAAGATTGACCTCCAAAGTCATTGGTTGGCACAAAAGGTCATGGTGATTTTTCGGCCCTCAAGAAATCCATAATCATTGAGTCTAGCTGCTCGGCTCACCTGTCACCATAAGTCAATTACAGATCGACTATAGATCGGCCATAAGTTGATTACGGATCGACTATAAATCAGGAGCCGCATGACCACAGATCAATGATGCTCTCAATTGGCTCACGAATAACAAGGACTGATTCGTGGGTAGAGTTAGGGCCCACTTTGGGTCCCGAACCAAAAGATTTGGATAAACTACTAACGTCCCGGAGGATCTCTCAAGATCTCTAAGTGATAATATAGGATCCCGACAATCTTGGGAATCCCTCATCTCACAGAAATCCTAGATTACGGCTACAAAATCTGGGGAGAATCCAACCGAAGTGCTATTCTGAGTCTCCTATAAATAGAGGTACCTTCCACCATTCAAGGTACATTGACAGAGAAAAACCCTAATACTCGACAGATATCCCTTTCTGGAAGATCTTACTCCCTTCTCAAAGAGCTCGATCCTTAGGCATCGGAGAGTCCCCTGCAATAACCAGGGCCTCCTTTATCCCTCTTTTCTACTTCTACAGGTTCAGGGAAGGCCCGTACATTGGATCTACCAAAAAACATCATCAACAGTTTGGCACCGTCTATGGGAACGACATCTTAAGCCGTTCCTGCTCTACCAGAAATACTCCAAATAACTTGTAATGGCAAAGGGAAAAAAGAAAGCTCAATCCCCTCCAGTAGTAATTCCGATTATGACTCTACCTGCACTAGAACGAGCTCCACGATCTGTGGAATGACCTGAACAACAGGAGAGCTGCCAGGGCTCCCCGTAGTACCAGGACACCTCAGGTTCGAGTAGACGCGGTCAGCAACATCGTGGAAAGAATGGCCGATGGAACGCCCTTGAAAGGGAGGTTGAAGATATCAGAGCCGACCTGGGGTATATGAAGCAAATGCTAGAGCAAATGCAGGCTCAGCGAGGGCAGGGATCCGATCAGAGAGGGGGACAATCGAGCGATGTCCGACCATACACCAACCCTCGGCCCTCCGCTACGCAGACCGCTCCACAACCGAGCCAGTAGCACGATCCGGTCAAGCCTGTCTCGTCCCACGTCTCAGGGACTATCCCATTACATGCATCCGACCTATGTCATAAAATAGATCGCAGAAGGCGTAACTGACCTCCGGTTGAAGCTACCGCTGATAGCGAGGAACCATGGAAGGTTAAGATCCAGAATCTGCAAAAGCATATTGCAGACATGAAGCAAACCTACCAAGCCAATCCGTCTGGAGCAAAGGAAACTGAGTCTCCGTTTATAGCCGATATAATACGAGCATGGTTACCGGATAGGTTTCGGTTGCTCCAGATCACACCCTACACTGGGAATACTGACTTGACGAAGCATATGGAATCTTTCCGAACTTACATGGAACTACATTACGCATCGGACGAGGTCATGTGCGAGCCTTTTCGCTGACCTTGGCCAACGCTGCTTGACTTTGGTTCAAACAATTAAAGCTGAGGTCCATCAGCTCATTCTCCGAACTCAGTGAGGCATTCGTCACAAACTTCATCGGGGGTAAGAAAAGGCTCAAAGCGTCAGCCCACCTTATGAACATCGTTCAAAAAGATGGTGAACTCCTTAATGATTACTTTAAGTGCTTCAACTTGGAGGCATTACAGGTCCATAAGCACTAAGATGAAACTGCATTGAACGCCATCATGACTGAACTAAGGGACAAGCCGTTCCTCTTTTCTCTAGATAAGAACCCTCTGACCACGCTAGCCAAATTCATGAACCGGTCACAAAAGTGTGCCAATGCCGAGGAGTCTCGGATCTTGCGGGATGCGGCTCAAAACAAAAGTGCCCCGACCAAAGAATAGGCGAAGAAAGATCCTGACTCGGCCAGCAACCTAATAGTAAGTTCACTACTTACACGCCACTCAACAAATCCCATGAGCAGGTCCTGATGAAGATAAAGGGCGAACGCTTCGTCCACTGGCCAAACAAGCTACGAAGCAATCCCGATCGAAGGAGCAAGAACAAATATTGTTACTTTCATCGGGATCACGGACATAACACAAATGACTGCTATAACCTCAAGTAGGAGATCAAGAGATTAATCCGAGAAGGCCATCTCGGAGAACATGTAGACCAAGGAGGGAATGGAATCATGGTCGCCGAAGAGTACTCGATTGATAACTACCCAACCGGAGAAATCTGCACGATCATCGGGGGCCACAAGGGTGAAGGTGATTCAAACAATGATCGAAAGACGCATGCGGTAGCATCAGCCATCCCGAAGAAGAAATTATGGTCTTTACCCAACCCTTGAAAGAAAGGAAACTGGAGAGTTATACTGTGATCTTTACCAAGGAAGATGCCCGAGGCGTTCATTACCCTCACGACGATGCCATGGTAATTTCCATAACTATAGCCAATCGAAAAGCGTCTTGAGTCCTCGTCGACATAGGATCGTTTGCAGGCGTGCTTTTCTCCCAAGCTTTTGATAAGATGGGTATCGATCGGTCCTCACTCCAACCAGTGTGAACTCCCCTAATCGAATTCTCAAGCAAACAGATTTTGCCTGAAGAAGCTATCCAACTCCCCCTCATGGCCAGGGACTGGTAGAACCAGACCACTACGCTGGTCGACTTTCTCTTGGTCGATTAGTCATCGGTTTACAACGCTATTCTCGGACGACCGTCATTATGCCTCCTCTGAGCGATAGTGTCTGCTTACCATCTTTCCATGAAATTCCCGACCAAGCATGGTGCGGGAGTCATCAAAGGGGACTAGCACGATGCTCGACGATGCTACGCAATGGCCTTGAAGGCTCCACCAGAGGTAATGACGATCGAGCCCTTGGATCCACGTGAGGAGTCTCCCGAACGAGGTCAACCTGTGGAAGACCTTGTTCATATCCCATTGGATGAATCCGACGCCTCTAAGACCATACAGGTCAGGTCATCCTTAACTCCGTCGTTAAAAGACAGATTGGTAGCCCTACTATGACGATATGCCAATATTTTTGCATGGTGCCATGAGGACATGCCAGGTATTGACTCCTGGATCATCACACACCGGCTAAACATCAATCCGACCTACAGACCAATTCGACAGAAGTGATGTGCCCTCGGTCGAGAAAGGTACGCCATGATCAAAGAAGAGGTCAGCAAGCTCCTCAAGGCCAAATTCATCGAAGAAGTTGTAACACCCCGCACCTCTGGTACGCGGGTGTTACCATTTAAACCCATATCAGTGGAGTTTCAAACTTAGTTAATAAACAATTTTAATTTAATTCATACAGGAAGGGGCCTCCACTCATCATTGAGGCCGTCCATCAAAGACCCCAGGAGCTGAGAAGTACCCAACACCAGCCACAAGGGTAAGCCTAACTGACCATCTTAAATTAAAGTATATTTCAAATCATCTGGTCATAGAATAACAGGACACTAACAACTTTAACTATCGAATCACAGGCTTGGGATCCACCACTTCCTACGAGATTAACCCAACCATTGAATCCAACCATAGACTCCTCAAGGAATGGGATTGCATGAGCTTGGGTAGGTGGCCCACACCGACGATCCTGATCAGAGACAAGATCCCACAAATGGGCAGGCAGACAAATGTACATCCCTGCATGGTGTCGAGGCTATTGGAAGTGGCCATGAGGGAAATAATTGGGCCTAAGCACACCAACGGCCCTTGGAACCATTTTCAACCATCCATGTTCGAATCTGGAATGATCCGACCCTTAGATCAGTTAAAAATCATGATCAGACGACGAATGGCCCACCCAGACTTTGGGTCGGCCTGATCAATAGTCCAAGATCCCAAGGTAGAGTTCCATAGAAGAATGGACGGAGTGGATTTATCGCAAGCATCACGGTGGACCCCATACAGGGCGCGTGCACACCACAATCGCCTGTGCACGAAGTGCACCGGACCACAGCGAGGGTTAGACGGGCGCTGACCCGTAAAAATTCAAAAAAAGGAGGTAAACCTCCCTGCTACATATGTTAAATGCAATGGATGAATAGTGTTCGTTCATCATAAGTTGTGGCCCACCTCGGCCCACCATCCGGGCAATCCGAACCATCCATCTTGTAAGGAAGTCCGGGACGACCAGACCCATGTCATCCGAGCCTCCCTATGCAAGCAAGCATGTACTTGAGCTGTGGACAGCCAGTAACGATGCAATGATTCTCCGTAGATCAAGAGATTTTTGAGGCTCCACGTGGCAATCCACGTCGGCCACCCTCTTGTCATCCTAGCCATTTGTCCAGAGGATTATCCACACCCTCTTTCCATTGCTAAAAACGGGTAGGCAACTGCTTGCATCAAGAAAAAGCAAAAGGAGACAGTGTCACTTTTAGCAAGGGCAGTTGGCTCGATCCGAGCCCTCCCTGGGCCACATGGATGACCTCCGACTGTTCCTCTTAGGGCAACACAATCCGAAAGCGGAGAACATCTCGTCTCATGAAAAAATAGCAAGATGAGGATTATCTCGTGAGATGTTTTGAAACGCGGATGAATGGCCCAAAAAGTGGGCCCCGCGGTGATCAGCGGCCCCATCTAGTCCGTTCAAACGGACCAGATCTTGCCGAAATACCCTAGGCGGAGATTGGCCATTGACGACCATCTCATCTTCTCCATTAACTGGTCCAACCCACTCTGACGAGATGGACCCCACAATAGATGAAAATGTACTTTTTCGATGAGCCAGGGCAGTCAAATCACATCCCTCGAGATGGATGGACCCCATGCATCCGTGAAATGAAGATAGGTGCGAGAATACATCCGTTTATCTCAGCCATTGGATGAGCCATGTAAGAAGTTCCCTCGGCTATAAAGAGAGGGTGTTCATCTTGGGATTCACACCAGAGAAAGAGAGAGAGAGAGAGAGAGAGAGAGAGAGAGAGAGAGAGAGAAGAGGGAGAAAGAGTGAAAGAGAGAGAGGGAGAGAAGGGAGAGCCTGCTCGAGTGCTGGATCGGTGATGCACTGCACTGAGTCACTCTGTTTAGCTCGAATGAGTCAGGTCAGTGTGGGCCAGGGGCAGCTAAAGAAAGAGAGAGTCGTGGGCTGGTACTCTCAACTTTGGAAGGAGGAAGGTCTACCAACCATTGCAGCCGTCGGAACGACTCTGCTAGCTCCGAGTTCGCTTCGAGTTCGCCTGGGGTTGAACAGTTCGTCTGTGAGGACCGATTGGCCGACTCAGCAGGCACTCAGAGCCAGCTAGGTAATCTCTCTGTTTCTTAGTAGGGCCACACCACATAACTCAGTGGGCCACACCAAGTAACGTAGTGGGCCGCACCTGAGTTGGAACTCAATGGGTCACACCATAACTTGTGGGTCGAACTCCCATCCAGACGCAGTGGGCCACATCCCATTTGCGAATTAATGGGCCCTAGGGATTTGGATCAATCAGCTAGGCTAAGTCAGGCCCAGCTCAGGCCCAGCCCATCTCATGTTGGTGTTGCAGCTGGGCTGAAAACAGCCCAGAGATGGGCCCAACAAACTAGCCCTTAGGCTATGCACATGACCCTGTTGCTGGGCCGAAACAAGCCTGCCCAGCTAGCCTATGGGCTGGGTACATTCTGCTTTTGCTGGGCCGAAGCAAACCAGCCCAGCCGGCCTCTACACAACAAATGCTAGGCCAGAAATGGTCCAGCCAGTCCATCCCATGGTGGTGTAGCTGCTAGGCCAGAGTGAATCCAGCCTAACCCGCCTTGACTACAACCATGCTGCTGGCCAGAATCGGCCCAGCCTAGACCACTATGTGGGCTGTGTGAATGGAACTGGCACTGTGCCAGGACGAGCCCAGCCCAGCAGCCACTGTGTGGGCTTTGTGAATGCAACCATTAGGCTAGGATGAGCTCAGCCTGTGGGCCACTAACAGGCAGACCACGTACAGTAACTGGTGGGCCAGGGATGGCCCAGTCCAAGTTTTAAATGGGCTGGAGCTTTGTCCTACAAAGAGATCTTAGCCATTAATCGCACCTTGATCTGACAATCAGATCTCATCTACCAGACCTTGTTACCTATCTCCTTGGCACTAAGAATACAGAAGTACAAGCCTAAAGAACAGGTCTTGTTGGCTGGGCCAGGAATGGTCAAGCCCAGCCAGTTTATGGGCCTTGATTGTATAACACAAATTGGGCCAAACCAGGCACAGTTCGAGCCTCAAGTGTTGGGCCAATTCGGACCTCAAGTGTTGGGCCAATTCAGGCTCAATTCACATGTTAATGGCTCCTTACAAAACCCACCTAATTGCAATGATTTAGACTATTATAGGTCGTAAGAACACTTATCTAACACAAACTCTTGGTTTGGGAATAACCCTAGGTAATCAATCGTGTGGTGTTAGGTCGCTAGTTGACCGCAGAAATTTAGATCAAGGAAGAAACTACGAACCGCCAGGTGATGACTTCTCCCCTTGGGCTTTCCATCTCTAAATTAGATCAAGGATAGCTTTTACATTGACTATAAATGATGTCTTAGAGTTTGATTAATCGTTTGATTAGCTTACCTGAGCTGTCGGTCTACACTAGGTGACAAGCCCCCTGTAGTGACCTTGAGTTTTAATTTATTAAACCGGCTAATTATAATTGGACTAATAATGGCCTGGCTAATCATGCATACATGGCATATTGGCGATGATGGGTGGATATTTTTGGATGTTGTAGCACGTGCCCTTAGGTTTATTGGGGTATCGTTTCACTAGCTACCAGACCACTGACTATCGATCTACATACATGATATACGATGGCTTGGTCATTATTGTGAGACCCGTATCCTATCCCGTACCGTTCCGTATGCCTCCGCGATCATCCTGGTCAAATTCTGGCGACCCGCGATCTGTTTTATCAGAGTTGGCTCGACTTGAAACTTGTACCCTTGTGACCGTGCCGTCGCTGCGGTTCCGACGCCGTGTATTACGCGCCGAGGCGATACCCAAGCCAGGAGATGTGGGCCCGCGTTCAGTTCGAGGAAAACACCGTGCTTTGCAATCCCGAGAGAATCCATCACATCAAATGTCAAGTACACATCCCATCACTCCCATCACTCATACCCATCCCCAAAGTCAACTCTCTCCCTTACACAAGTACACCCATCACTCACCTTTTCACCCATCACCATCTTACATCACCTCTCTCTCTCATTTTCAAAACTCCATCTGCCAAGCAACTCCAACGTCTATGGCTTCCATGGAGAAGCTAGTGTGGCCCACCTTCCTACTTCCCATCTCCACCCTCCATGACCCATCTCAACCGTTGAAATTGTCCCCTTGGAGATCTAGCATGCGTTGATGGAAGAAGAAGTCCAAGAAGATCTACCGGTGGGTGATCTAACTGTCGATTTTTATTTTGAGGGCCCACATATGCGGGACCCATCTTCATGTATGCTTTGTATTTAGGGAGGGCCCATAGTGACAGGGTCCCTCCCCTTCTAACTGATCTCTCTCTCTCTCTCTCTTATGATGGGTGTGGCCCACTAGATCCACACCAATTGTGGACCCACTATGATGTATGTATTTATCTATGTCATTTGCCTGTATGGACCCCACCAGCTGGACGTGCTTCATCCAGACCGTCCAGACGGTGGTGCCTAGACGAAGGAAACACGGATATCAGCTTGATCCAATCGTACGGCTCACCCTCGTGAGACCCACCTGCTATAGAAAGCAGATTGGCCGGTGTACCTACAGCAGCTAGCTGTATGGGCGACATCAAGTTCTGTGGGTCCCACCAGCAGGTATGTGTTATATCCAACCGTCCAACCATTTGTAGAGATACATCGTGCTGCATCTACACCATCCAGCCTCTTGGACGTGTGTCCCACCTCTATGTATATATTAATATATTGATATAATATTATGGTGGGCCGGACGTGGGACCCACTTGCAGTAGAAGGGGATTGGTTGGTGTATGCACACACCAGCTATATTTCTGAGTATTAACGTCAACAGGTCCGTGTGTAACACCCCGAATTTTTGCCAATCTGGAGTTAGACGTCCTCGGGCAATGAATCGATCATAATACCTTAATTGACTTCTCAGAACTAAATCTCAAAATCCCAAATCCCCTTTTTAACCCATTTCCTTCAAAATCTCACCTTTCCTTCAAAATCTCACCTCTCACTACCTTATTCCTTAAAATTTTCTAAGTTCTTTCATATTAGACATGAATCCCAAAGTTTAAGTGATGAAGAACAATACTTCTAACATACATCAATCTAACTATGTAAAACAATCTTCATTAGTAAGTCAAGTGATCTGATCGTTGGTTCTCAAAGACAAGTAAATGTTTCATCACAAAATCAACATTGGCCTCCATGAACCCATTTCATGTCTGGGATCCCAATGCTAATGAAAGCCTAAACCCTGCCTTAGTGGAAAAATTGAACCATACATCATCAATCTTAGCCCTAGATCACCAGATCTGCCATTCATCGGACCCACTACGACCAACTTAAAGGTCCTTCACTTAATCACCACACTTGGGCCATCAAACCACAGATTTAACTGATGAATCGTATCTAGACAAATCCTAGAACCTAATTACCATTGACGTTCAAATTCAAAATACTTTAATCGTCGGATTGACGTGATCAACACCTCAAAACCATAAGTTTTGATTTATGTGGCCCACTAGCCTTTGGATTTACCTGATTGTTGGCCAGGGGTCGTGTATGGACCCGTAATATGGAATGGTTGGTGTGGATTGGATCATACATCAATGTGGACCCCACCATTACCGCTTGTGTACAAGTGGTGCATGCGCTCGCATTACACCGAGCCTAACCACACGGTCAAACTATGTTGACTCGACAAAACAGAGAAAAAGAGATATTCTCTTTTCCCGCTTAAACGAAATTCAAACGGATTGCTCCGTTTTGGTTGAATCATGGCCCACCAACCATCACGGTTTGGAAGATCCAAATCGTTCACCTTGTAGAGGGTCCAATTTCGACCAAACACTACTGCCTGTACACCTTGAAACACATGTTTCAGTGCTTGTAATCTCTGTGAGAACGGATGCGATGCAAGCGTGCGGCACTCTCTGAAACCTCGCTGTGCTGCCATGCTGGCAATCCACATGCTGGAAACTTCAAATCCTAGTCATCCATTTAGGAGCATCCCAACCATGGAGGATTCGTTTTAAGGATGGAAACCATAATCAGTTGAGGGGATGGCTGCTCTTACTTGCGGCACCAGGAGAAAATGCCCATTTCCTTCTCCCTTCGAAATCACCATCCCAATCAACATGGAGCTTAGAAATCCCTGACCATGAAGCTCCTTGATAACCATTCAAACCCTTCAACAAAGCTAGATAAGAGAAAGGATCTACGAGGGAGATTCTGCCATTGCCAGTCCACATCTTCCCGTTCGAGCCGCACTAAAGCCTGAACCGAGTTCGATCCGAGGTTGATGTAGGTCTAGTCCAGTTCAGGCTTTGATAGGGAAGAGAGAAGAAGAAGAAGGAAGAAGGAGGAGAAGAAGATTCAGAGAGAGAGAGAGAGAAGAAAAGAGCCGAAGATGATGGAGAATGTTGCTGCATTCATGCCGCATCGAGCCACCGCGCCAGGTGACTCGGACCTGGTTGGGCCTTCTTTTGAACCTGTGCATCAGGCTGAGTCCCGCATCCTTCTAACTGAGCAGAGAAGAAGAAAATAGAAGAGAGAATGATGGAGAGAAAGAAAGGGAGAAGAGAGGGAGAGAGGGAGAGCCGACTGGAACGAGTTTCCAGCCGTTGTTCGCCTCAACCCACCAAATCTTGACCAGTCATCTCTAGCAACTCATATCAGCCATGAATATGAAGAATCTGATGGTTGTGCCTCATCCGACTCGTATCCCAGGTATCAGATCTCTAACCAAGGCTGAGTTTGAGATCGAGTCACGGTCGAGTTAACAACATGTAACTCGATTTTTATTTGTATGTCAAGATAAAACCCTGACTCAGATCAAACCTGGAGCCCGGGCTGCTTTAATCTCTTCCACACCATCAGTCGGAGCCGATCTCAGTTTGGGTATACCACTAAATGCCATTTGTTTCAACTAGTCTTTCACCCAACTCGTTGGTGAGTTGACTCAATAGACATCCAACTGAGTTGAGTTGACTCCATATATGAAATATCCGAATCATATTCGGAAAACATTTGATCTAAAGAATCATTAGCCTAAATGCATGATTAGTAGATCTCTTGAAATTTACTCAACTGGATTGTAGTTGAGTATTCCAACTGAGTCAACAAGGTAGTGACTCACTAACCTTATAATGTCCATATAGGTGTTGGCTGCGACTGTCCTCCTTGAAAGATATTTCCCTTCAATCAATTCCAAGATCAAGACTCTTGAACTCATTTTGTAAAGACACAAATCAAGGATAACACCCACCCAAGGTGAGGGATATCCCACTTGGCTTCCTCATTTATGGAATTCTAAGATAGTTTGAACTTAAATTTATAATAATATTGTGATTGTGTAGATAGTAATTATGTCTCTTCTAAATTTCAATTGATGATTATGCCCCTAATTCATCTTATAAGAATTGTGTTACACACATTATGCTACACTTAGGAATGCTTATATCCATGTACACTCCCACTAGTTACATCATGAGGTAAGAGATCTTATTTTCATCTGAAACATGAATTGCTACATTACTCTTATCCATGTTAGAATGGTCTTAGAATATCAAACATATTAAGTTAGTCCTTAGTTTCTTATTTGGATGAAATATATGTGAACTATTGTATTAATTTCTATAATTCATGTCGTACAATTGTCCTACAAATAACAACAATATGTTTAGGATTAGCCTTGTATTCTCTATGTTTTTCCTAAGTAATGGTTTAATTTGTACCTAGCCTTATTAGAGGAGAATAGTGACATGATGCTTCCATTACTTGTGTCTCATAAGTTGAACAAAGAATGTCAACGGTGGATTACCACCTCACTTAAGAAGGATAGTGGACTTGTTTAGAATGCTTGAAATGTCACGCTTGTGGCCCTCACTTGGGCCTAAAGAAAGCAATCATATTTATATTGAGCTCATATTTGAATGCTAGGTATCCTATTAAAGGACTACAAGTCTTGATCATGCTTATGAGAGTAATCTTATTAATCCTATGGAATGTGCATGAGCACCATGGTATATGACATTCACGCATGACATATGAGCTTTTCTGAGTACTCGATGTAAGTCACACTCTGATTGAATTCCTGAAGGCTCTAGCACTTCAGTTAAACTTACAGAACATGTGCATTTGTGCCACCTTGGGTGCTCTTTCTTTACATGAGAATTTTCTAGGATTAGAACTCCTCGGGCGTACCCCGTGTATTTTTCCAGAAGATATCCTTGGGCGCACTCACTTACATGGCTTTTTTCAGGTAGATAATCTACCGCGGGCGGTTTGCATGGTTTTTTTTGGGTGGCTAGTTCTCCTTGGGCGTACCTATGAGTATTTTTTCGGGTGACTAGTTCGCCTTGGGCGACCCTTTTATTTTGACAGTTGGATGTGCATCCCCAGATCTGTGACTTGTACATACATTCATACACCCATACATTCATTTATAATTTCATGATTAGTCTCCTTGTAATTTGAATATGTTGATTTAAACTGTTTTGGAATGATACGATATGCATGAATCCTTGCGGGAAGTTCCCACTGAGTTTTCACTCACCCAATCGTGCAGTTGCTCCAAATAGACATAGGTATGATGAACATGTGGAGACCCCTACGACAGGATTCCAGGAACGACTAAGGTGGAGTTTGGTGAGGAAGAGTTCTATGTGAATGTTGTTGAGCCATTGGAGCTCAATTGATATCTTAGAATTTTACTTGCTTTCATATTCCAGATTTTGTATCTTGTTTGAATTGTAATAAAATATTCCCCTCTTGTGGGATTTCATTTTGTCTATATTTACTTATATTAAACTTCCTTGTTGTCACTGTTGATATCCTTAGTTTATGCAATGTTGCCTTACTCCATGTTATGAAATTTGCCGTTATTTAGATGTATGTTAGTCCACTTCATAACGTAATACTCGGGTTCTCTGTGAGGAGCGACTATCCTCGGGTTTTGAGAACCAGGGTGTTACAACTCATCTCAGTCTTCTGCTTGCTTAATTTAATTATCTCTGGAGTATGATATGCTGTTTAAGTATAACCCCACTCATGTTTAATGCACTAATATAGACAACATTTAATCATCATTATCTGTGTTATATAAGTGATGCATTGGAACTCGGGAGTTAAGCTTTGCTCGACCCCAGATTTTTGGGACGTTACATGGACGATGCTGGACATGTTTGGACGGTGCCAATTTACCTGGACAATGTTTGGACAATGCTGATCATCATTAGTACCATGTGCCCCATAGAATGATAGTGTACAGTGATATACATGTTACACCTACAAGTATTGAAATGGTGTGGTCCAAGCCCACTTGAGGCCCATTGGTGCGGCCCATCCATGAGGCCCGTCATGATGTATATTTGAGGCCCATGTGCAGGGCCCACCTGTGATGTATATAGGCCCATGTGTAGGGCCCACCTATTGTGTATTTGAAGCTCATGGGTTGTGGCCCATTGTGATGTATTTGAGGCCCATGTCAAGGCCCATTGCGATGTATTCACGGACTATGGGCAAGGCCCATTGTGATGTATTCGAGGCCCATGAGTGAGGCCAAACATGATGTATATATGACCCTAGACATGATGTATATATGGCCCTTAAGTAAGGCCCATTGTGGTGTACATTAGACTTTTTATGTGAGGCCCATTCTGATGTGTATTAGGCCCTTATCGTGTGGCCCATTATGATGCGTATTAGGCCCATGTGAGTAGCTCATTATGTTGTATGTATGGCCCATGAGATGCAGCCCGCTTTGATGTACATGACACCCAGGTATGAGGACTAATTGATTGTATTAGGCCCATGTGATGCAGCCTACTTGATATGTATATAGGCCCACGTAATGTAGCCCATTGTGATGTATTTCTGGCCTATTTGGTAAGGCCCACTGTGATGTATTTTTGGCCCATTTGGTAAGGCCCATCGTGATGTATTCGAGGCCCATGGGACATGGCCCATTGTGATGTATTTCCGGTCCACTTGGAAAGGCCCAATGAGATGTTATTCCGGCCCATATATATTGCGACCCATTTGACGTATATAGGGCCCGTGAATTGCGGCCCATTATGATGTACATGAGGTCCATGAGCGAGGCCCAATGTGATGCATATGCAGCCCATGAGTGAGGCCCATAGTGATGTGTATTAGGTCCTTGTGCTAAGCCATGGGCCCATTATACGTTTGGCTCTATGTGGGCCACTCCTTGGGAACAATGATGGTTAAATGTCCACATCATGACCTTTCCTTAGGCCCTTGTTAGGCTGATTATTGAGGCCAATTTCGATTGTCAAAGCTGATTGTTGAGCTCGATTCCGATTCTGATTTTTGAGACCGATTCCGATTATCGATAACGAAGACGTAGGCGCCTCGAGCTCCGAGTTGTACGAACGGCTCAAATGAGATCAAAGTTACATGGCCCTACCATAATGTTTATTTTCTATCTAATCTATTAATAATATTAAAAATACATGGATGAAGTGGATAAACAAATTTCATATTGATTTGAAACTTCTGTGATCTGAAAAAGGGTTTCAATGGTAAACGATCAATCCCTCATTGTTTTTTGCAGTGTGGTCCAACTGATCTTTAGATCTGTCTTATTTTTCTGCTCAAGCCTTAAGACAAGCTCTCTAAATGGATGGATGGTTTGGATATAACACATACCTCATAGTTTGACCCAAAGAACTTGCTAATGTCAATACACCATCACCTGTCAATCCGCTTCCGATTTGTATCACCCACTTCTCTCTTCTGAACGGTACCCAATACGATCCGATTCGGTTTTCCTGACCGAGTCGAACTCGGTTCGGGTTAGGCTAACAGTGCATCGGATCGGATTGAGTTAGATGACCCGGACCTGGTCTCGGATCGGATCGAGTTCAGGTCAGGTCATGTAGAATCCGGACCGAGTCGAGTTGGACCCAATCCGATCTGACTCGGTCCGATGCCCAGCTTTACCCGGGAACGGATTGGCTACTCCCTTGCCACCAGCCAAAAGCTGATGGTCAGTGCTTTGTGGGCCCCACCATGTGTATGTGTTTCATTCATGTCATCCATCTATTTTTTGAGATCATTTTACTGTATGAGACCAAAATTGAGGTATATCCCAATCTCAAGTTAACCACATTACAGGGAATAGTGTTGAATAAATGTCGACCATTAATAAATTTTTGGGGGCCATAAAAGTTTTGGATCAATCTGATCTTTATTTTTTCTCTTCATCTGGGTCTGTATGACCTAATCAACAAATTGGATATCAAATAAATAGTACAGTGAGCCTTAGGAGGATTTTAATGGTGGATATCAAATCATTATTGTTTTCCTGTGGTGTGGTCCATATAATATTTATATCCCTCTCATTTTTAGGATAAAGCCCTAAAATGATCTGTAAAAATGGATGAACGGAATGGATGAAATACATACATCATGGTGGGGGCCCACAGAGAACCAACCACCAGCCACGAGGCATGTGGCAGGGGACTAGAGGACAAAAACGGTTGACTAATCCCCCTGCCACCAGCCAATGGCTAATGATCGGTGCTCTGTGTGAGCTCCACCATGATGTATGTGTTTCATCCATGCCACCCATATATTCTTTTAGATCATTTTAGTGTATGAGACCAAAACTGAGATATATCCCAATCTCAACTGGACCACATTACAGGAAACAGTGTTGAATGAACATTGACCATTAAAAACTTTTTGCGGCCCATAACAGTTTTGGATCAAGCTGATCTTTGTTTTTTCCTTCATCTAGGTTTGTATGACGTAATCAACAGATTGGATTTCAAATAAATAGTATAGTGGGCCTTAGGAGGATTTTAATTAAGGATATCCAATCACTATTGTTTTCCTATGGTGTGGTCCACCTGAGACTTATATACCTCTAATTTTTAAGATCAAGACTTAAAATGATCTGTAAGAATGGATGAACAGCATGGATGAAACACATACATCATGGTGGGGACCACAGAGCACCGACCACCAGCCACTAGGCTAGTGGTAGGGGGAGTAGCCGATCCGTTTCCCACCAGGACTTAACTGGAGATAGACGGTCCTGTCAGAATCTCCATGCACCCACCATGATGTATGTTTTTTTTAATCCACGCTTTCCTGCTAAGTTCGTCTAGGCCATATAAGTACAGAAAACATAACAACCCAAAATGTCATATGCCTGCGGATGCAATATGCGATACAAATGAAATGACCAAGCTGGAGTGTGAGGTCGGGATAATAGTACGTAGTATCGCAGGCTACCAGGTCCATCAAAAGGGACTTCCATCCAAACCAGTCACATACCTAAATTTGGATAGTCAGACTCAATGTGGTAAACTCCTGATCTCAGGTTAGTCGTGTGCCAACCGAAATCCTAGCCATGCGAAGGTATACGTAACAAATAGTTATGCACCACCAGCCCGAGTGGATAGTGAATGAATGAATGAATGAGTATGCAATTCATGCTTAATAAGTCCACATATCAGTATGATTCCTCTCTGGAGAATCACCGGGGTCTATTACACTCCAAACCTGTAACGCCCCATATTTTTGCCTACTTGGAATTAGACGTCCTTAGGCAATGGGTCGATCATAACACCTTATTCTTCAAATTTTTCTAAGTACTTTCATATTAGACATTAATCCTAAAGTTTAAATGATGATGAATAATACTTAAACTAAAATTTACTGTAATACTAAATATATAAATAAAATGATTTTTTGACCATTAACCTTATGTAATCTCACAAAATAAATAGGTTATTTAAATAGATCAGCTTCTCTTATCCCAAAATCATATATTGCATGTCGGATAACTCATTTCGGGGTGTAAGATACACTCATTTCAAATTCCGTGGCAAAACACCACCAGACAGCACAACGAGCTGGCGGCGCGCCGCTGGTGCACTGAAGTTCGGTGGACACTCGCTGCAATTTTCTGCATTGTTCGACTGTCTTTAAAAAGTCATATCTCCCTCCTTATAACTCCAATCTAAGTGATTCAAAAGACAGATTGAAGCTTGATAAGTTTAGTTTCATATAAAAATAAGAGAAAAATATAATAAAAATTTTAATATAGTTAAATATAGGTTGTTATGACAACTATTCAAAAATTATTAGTTCGGACAGCTACTACTTCTAGAATTTTTATAAATTTTCTACAATACGAAATCTAATGAAATTTGGTGGAGATGAAGTAAACTTGATAATGAACTACTAGAAAAATAATTAAAATAGTATACTAACTAAAATTGCCAACAAGAGGCGTAGAACTGCCCGAGGACCATATTCTATCGTAATTAGGGCATAATTTAATTAAGTACTAAATTGAATAATTAGTAGAATTAGCTTGAACCACTTTCTATACAAACTACAAGACCTAAAACCTTTAAAATCACTAACCCAACCTTACCTAGAAATCTAGGATCAATCTCAAAGCCCAGTTGCTCTCGGGATCACATTGAAACTCCGTATCGGACCTGGACCACACGTCAAAAGTCTGATTATGACGAAACTATACAGTTATGACCACCTTACTGGGCTTGTCAACCATCTCGGAAATCAAATTCAGATAGTACCCATAAACGCATAACTTGAGCCTGGAGCAAAGTGTGTGAGTAACGCGAATATCTTTAGAAAATGAACTCGAATTTAAGTGATTTGGGCCGTTCGCTTACGTGCCAAATTTAAGGTTTTAGACCGTCAGATTCTGACCCAATTATACCCTCAGATCAGGAGAAATTTCTAATACATGTCAATATACTTGTGGCCCTGATCGAGTAACGGTGACCGTTGAACTAAAACTGATCCTCCGCGGTCGATCTGTAAATCTGATCGGACCGAAAACTTAAATGACCTAGATCCAATGTCAGGGGACTTACTCCTGACTGTACACATAAAAGGGGCCTCCATATGTGCCCCGTTGGACCGAAATGGCCACCATTAGGCTATAACCTAAGTATACTATGGCCTTGGGGCCATTTGAACCAGTTATAGGCCTATATAAGACCCTTAACCCACCCCTCTCTCATTCCATATGAAATTCCTAAACCCTAGGAGAGAGAAGAGAGAAAAGAGGAGAAAAAAGTGAGGAGAAGTGAGAGACAGTGAGGGATAGTTGCCGGGATTCGTTCCTGCTACTCCATGGGCTGAATTTCTTCTCCTGTGTCGCTACACCGACGAATCTGAATCCATTTATGGGTAAGAAATCCTAACCCTAATCTATTTTAGGTATCCAAGTAGATGAATCGATGAAATAACTAACCTATTTCGTGATTTAGGTAGCCATTGTACTATAGACAAAGACGCAGTGTTCAAACTGAGCTCGGTATGGGTTTACCGGCGAAAGGTGCGGACTATAAACATTTAGGTTATGGTTTTCAAGGCTTTCAATGTCAGTTAGTGATTTATGACTGACTTGATTGCTATCAGATGTGTTTAGATACGATGTCTTTCGTATATTACATATATATATATATATAAACTATGTTGATTTTTAATGCATTCTACATGTTTGTTGAAATGTTTGAATGAATATGGAATTATTATTTGTGCTTGTTATGATTGATGTTTAAGAATACATGATTGTTGTACGTATGACAACTCCCTTGTGAGAGGAATCACTATAATATACATTATAACTGATTTATTACATGTGTATTGATATGTGTAGCCTAAGTGTTTGGTAACATGCCTGAATGAGAAAATGCTCATTGAAATGTATTTAATGAGGGTATTGAGATAGTATTCTGAATCACCTTATCTATAACTACAGTTTTCTTCATGTAACCTATCTTACTACTACATTATTTATGGATGAAGTGCCTATGTATGATAATATGTGTTGTGTTTGTTAAAATATTCAAATGAGATTTATATTTGGATCGTTTGTCACATGTTGTTTGACTATCACATATGAATGCCTATTGTGTTTGGATATGATTAGGACTACTGTGTAGTCCAGGCAATTAGTAACAATTCTCGAATTAGTGGTCGAGGTTGATCCGCCACACAAGATACATTCGATGAATCCGAGTCGTACGCTACTTGTCGACAGTGGTTAAGCCACGCGGAATGCTTATGCACTTCATGTCGATTAAGTCAACGTACATTCGTACCAGTCGAGCTTGTCAAGTAACCCGATTGACCCAATGTATGTTCACCATGTATGGACACTATTACTTGAACCTAAGGTTCTAAACTTACCAGTGAAAAGCCCGTTTAACTTTGGTACCTCGATCCGCTATGACTTATGAGCCGGGCATGGTGGTATGGGATACTGTGGTCGAGTTATCGGCCTACACTGGGGCGACGAGCCTCCCCGTAGTGACCAGTGAGCAACCCAAACTCGTGAGCCTACGGTGGTATGGGACACTGTATTCGAGCTGTTGGCCTACGATCAGGTGACGAGCCTCTCGTAGTGAACTCAAGTATACTCTAGGACTACGCTAAGGCGACGAGCCTTTCCATAGTTACCTCAAGTATAAAATAGGCCTACCCCGGTGCAGCCTGGCTGTGGTCCCTAGTCGGGTTGGTGACGAGCCTTCGAAAATAGACTGCCAGTTGGTAGGGCGTTGGTGGTAGTGACATCAAGTGTGACTTAAGCCTACGCTAAGGTGATGAGCCTCCCATAGTAACCTATAGTATAAACTCCCGAACTTACCTATCATATGTGATTAACTAGGACTGACGACCCTAGATGGATCATCGTTTGGGTCAATAATATAAAAGGAGGTACCTTAGCTTCCCAAACCTGCTGTATGAATAAGTCTAATTAAGAACTTGACTAATTACACACATGCCCCACATTGCATGTGCCTTTGGCGTTGGAGTTAAGCACAGCGGAAGTGTTACATGCCGTGATCGTGAGATGATGTCGCAGAGGGAGTGCAGGCGAGGGCATACATCATTATCGCATATCATTATTGCATTAACAAGAGTAATTAGGACCTGATTGTTGTACTGTTTTATCATTACTTCTGACTGGATTGATAACATGTTGACCTTTGCGTTATAGTTCCACTGAATTAGCTACTCATTCCCACTTGGGACGGGTTTTTTAGAACACCACCCAGATTCTGTTATAGATGCAGGTAATGATGGAGTCTATGCAGTTGAAATGGACTTCGTGGATTAGGAGGAAGAATTCTCCTACGTTTAGTTCTCAAGCGGGTCTATGTAGACCTCGTGCTGATTCGACGGGATTACAGGGCTGTATGATTTAGTCGAACACTTTATATTTTGGTATTTGGCACAATTTAGAAATAACACATGCATATGTTCAGCCTGGTGTTACACATACTGTACTCTTGTAAATAATTGAAATTACTTATGTACTTTATATGTCTATCGCATTCTTCCGCTTGCCTAATTACGTTAACTCTGGAGTATGATATGTCGTTTAGATTAATCCCACTCATGTTTCAATGCACTTATAATAATCATCATTATCTATGTTGCATAATTGATACATTGGAACTCAGGATTTGAGCTTTGCTCGACCCTCAATTTTCAGGGCGTTACAAGATGGTATCAGAGCATGATTTGGATTAAACTGGACCTGGGTAATGGTAACACGACGCGCTCTGACTTAGGAAGGGGGCGATGGAATTTAGAAATGATCTTAGGATCCCAAAGTTTCACCGACGGGCGAGATTAACTACAGTAGCTTAGTCCGTACGTGTCCTTGATCATGTAAATTGATCTCAGTTACCTTAGGCTGTCAGTTGACGAGTTTAGACCATTCGTTGATGAATTCTAAACTTAAAACAGACCCAAAAGGCGCGAATATGTTCGCGTATAGTTAGTAGAATGGACCGTGCGGGCCTAGGGGCCTAAACCACAAATCCCGAGGGACCCAGGGGGGTCCCACGTGTTTTTCGTATCCTGGGGAAGGGTGGACACCTCCCCCAGGTGGAGCCACCGCCAGAAGTCCAGAGCCCGGGTGGCGGCACCGCCTGGTCGGCGGCGCACCGCCCAGCTTCACAGTGCTCGGGCGGCGGCACCGCCTAGTTGGTGGCTCGCTGCCCACCGCCCGGCCATGTGGGCCCTGTCCCACCTGTGGGGCCCCCTATTTCATTCCCCTAGCCCCATTTCACCCCCATTCCATGCTATTCAAACCCTTTAAGCCCCTCAAACCCTCATTTCTCTCTCAAATCCTCTAATCTATACATTCCATCTTCCAAGTCTTCTACCTATTACATCTACCTGCCACTATTACCTTGAAACTACCATTTTCATCTCTCCATCTTCCCTATTCCCACCTATTTGAGCACAAAGAACCCACATCCTTGTGTCTCATAACTCTCGAACTTCCCAAACCAACTTCATTCTCTTAGCTTTCCACTTCCATGGATCTCTTTGAGCTTGTCATCACCGTATTCTCGATCCCCACACTCCTTTCCCTTATGGGAAAGAAGAGAGTGACCCTGGATGAGACCGGGCCTAGCCGTCCAACCCGTTCTAGGAAGAAGACGAGTGTCGAGACAAGTGTAAGCGTCGAGCGAGGGTCGAAATGGGACCTCGACCCTCGAATCCCGATAGAAAGGTCCCTATCGACGGGCGAGACCAAACACTGTAGTTTAGTCCATAAACAACAACCTCCCAATGTTGGGACATTTCAAGTTTTAGGACCTAGAGTTAGTACTCCTAGATTTCAAAAAATCTAAAGTAAAGGAAATCCAATAAATTAATAATGTGAACCCTAGAACCCCCTTAGCTAGTATGGTCATATGTGAAGTACTCGAGCGCAATTACATTCAAGTTCAGGCAACTCAATTCCAATCAGACAACTTTTGACCCTAAGTGATAAAACAATTCTTGCATTAGAAATGGTATGAAATCATCTAGCGTATGAGCATAGACTTTGGATTACAACTATTGGATTACCGCTACTCCTAAATTAAGACTAGGCTAATAGTTATACTAAGGAATGTAAAAGACTGATCATGCTAAAATAATTGAAAGATAGACTTAGTTAGTTGGCTTGATTAGGTTGGAGTGAGACCTCACTCCTTCATTAAATCCCCTTGATGTTATAGGCTTCTTTAATAAATTTTGATTAGGAACTATTCACGCTTAGAGAAAATTTATATATCCCTTGGATTTAACGTTAGGTCAAATCAATACACCCCTTAGAATTGCCTTCCCGAAGACTTATTACAATTAGGAACACGGAGTAGATGAACTATATATAAGCGAAGTATTCGCAGTTTGAATCGAATTCTCAATCCTGGTAGTTACTAATGAACTCAATGCTCTGATCAAGCAGAAGATCCAGATCAATTAGGATTAAGAACTGATACGACAAATTTTCTGTCATAGACTAGGCAGAAGGTCTATGTATCCGACTCAGACCCATTATACAACTTTCCTTCCGTGTTGGCCCGACCACTTACAACCAAAATTTTATTACTTCACCTTTGAGAAGTGCTAAGAGTATATAACCAATAGAGATTATTCTTTAAAGGCCCAAGAAATGTCTCAAATGGGCAACAGACAATTATGAATTAAGTCCGGCATACATATTGTGCATATGAACTTAGAAAGATACTCTGCCCGTTAACCTATTTTGTCCAAATTTCTTATGCACTAATGATGTATAGATTATCTTATAGTATTAAACTAGACATGATTAAAGAGGGTAAGTTGGGATCGTAGCAAAAGTCCTTCTTTGGAAGAATTAGGCATCTTGCCACAAACTCACACTCGTCCCTGAAATCAACTACAACACCCATCATTTTTAGCTCCTTTCTATGACCATAGGTACCAATGTCGTAGTACACATCATCGATGAAAGAAAGACCAATGTATTGAGAGGTTGTTTCCCATTTCATGTCAAGGATGGAAACTAAAATTTTACCTTGTTCTGACATACGGATCGGGACATAGATTTTTGAGTCTTGAGAGTAGAAATAATTTTTAAGGGGGGTATAACATTATGAGCTCAATCTAGTTAGGTCGGTTTATACATCCACTTGATCAAAGTGGCGCAGCGGAAGCATGGTGGGCCCCATGCCCCACTGGCCCAGGATCAAAGGAAATTGATCCAAGATACACGTAAGGTTAAATCACTAAATAGGATCTGAATCTTCCTTAGAATGTCAATAATGAAGTCATTGAAGGAAAGCAATTAGGGTTCAAGTATTAAACCAATTTATATTAAAGAATAGGCGTAACAATGGGTACGAGCTAAATTACAATAGTCGAGGTCAGTGTATCCACAAATGTGCTTGTTGAATATAAACTTAATATAAGCCTTAGCCAATTTCAGGGCGAAAAAGTTTTAAGGGGGGTAGACCAACCTGAGCTAGAGTAGCATGGATAGTATACACCCTACCACGCATACAAACTTGAAATCAATAAAACTTAGGCAAATGAAATAATAAAATCTTTACTTATTATCCTTAGCCAATTTCAGGGACGAAATTATTTTTAAGGGGGGTAGATTGTAACGCCCCAGATTTTTGCCAACTTGGAGTTAGATGTCCTTAGGTAATAGGTTGATCATAACACCTTATTAACTTCTCAGAACTCAATCCCAAAGTTTAAAATCCCTTTTTAACCCATTTCCTTCAAAATCTCACATTTCACTACCTTATTCTTTAAAATTTTCTAAGTACTTTCATATTTGACATTAATCCTAAAGTTTAAATGATGATGAACAATACTTAAACTAAAATTTACTATAAATAGTAAAAATAAAAATAAAATGAGTTTTTGACCATTACCCTTGTGGAATCTCACAAAATAAATAGGTTATTTGGATAGATCAGTTTCTCTTACCCTAAAATCATATATTGCACGTCGAATAATTCATTCCGGGGTGCAAGATACACTCATTTCAAAATCCCATGGCAAAACACCACCAGACAGCACAACGAGCGGGCGGCGGGCCGCCGGTGCACCGAAGTTCGGTAGACACTCGCTGCGATTTTCTACATTGTTTGACCGACTTTAAAAAGTCATATCTCCATCGTATTACTCCGATATAAGTAATTCAAAAGCCAGATTGAAGCTTGATAAGTCTAATTTCATATAAAAATAAGAGAAAAATAATAAAAAATTTTAAATAGTAAATATAGTATGTGTTGTGACAACTATTTGAAAAAATTATTAGTTCGGATAACTACTACTTCTAGAATTTTTAGAAATTTTCTACAACACGAAATCTAATGAAATTGGTGGAGATGAAGTAGTAAACTTGATGATGAATAACTAAAAAAATAATTAAAATAGTATACTAACTAAATTGCTAACAAGAGGCATAGAACTGCCCGAGGACCATATTCTGTCGTAATTAGGGCATAATTTAGTTAAGTACTAAACTGAATAATCAGTAGAATTAGCTTGAACCACTTTCTATATAAATTACAAGACCCAAAACCTTAAAATCACTAACCCAACCTTACCTAGAAATCTAGGATCAATCTCAAAACCCAGTTGCTCTCGGGAGCATATTGAAACTCCGTATCAGACCTGGACCGCACGTCGAAAGTCCGATTACGACGAAACTATACAGTTATGACCGCCTTACTGGGCTTGATAACTATCTCGGAAATCAAATTCAGAGATAGTATGGGCTGTTTGCTTGCAGGCCAAATTTAAGGTTTCAGACCTTCAGATTCTAACCCAATTACACCCTTGGATCAGGAAAAATTTTCAACACATGTCAGTATACTTGTGGTCCTGATCGAGTAACGATGACCGTTAAACTGAAACTGATCCTCCGCTGTCGATCTGTAAATCCGATTGGACCGAAAACTTAACTGGACCTAGATCCAATGTCAGGGGACTTACTCCGAGCCGTACGTAGAAAAGGGGCCTCCAGATGTGCCCGTTGGACCTAAATGGCCACCATTTGGGTATCACCTAAGTATACCATGGCCCTTGGGCCATTTGAATCAGTTTTGGGCCTATATAAGACCCTTAACCCACCCCTCTCTCATTCCATACGAAATTCCTAAACTTTAGGAGAGAGAAGAGAGACAAGAGGAGAAAAAGGTAAGGAGAAGTGAGAGACAGTGAGGGATAGTTGCCAGGATTCGTTCCTGCCACTCCACGGGCTGAATTCCTTCTCCCGTGTCGCTACACCAACGAATCCGAATCCATTTATGGGTAAGAAATCCTAACCCTAATCTGTTTTAGGTATCTAAGTAGATGAATCGATGAAATAGCTAACGTATTTCGTGATTTAGGTAGCCGTTTTGCCGTAAACAAAGACGTAGTGTTCAAATTGAGCTCGGTACGGGTTTACCGGCAAAAGGTGCGGACTATAAACATTTAGGTTATAGTTTTCAAGGCTTTTAATGTCAGTTAATGATTTATGACTGACTTGATTGCTATTACATGTGTTTAGATACAATGTCTTCCGTATATTACATATATATATATATATATATATATATATATATATATAGGGAAAAGGTACAATGCACTCGAGCTGATTTTAACGTCCCATGAGGTCAAGCTGTGTGGGCCCCACCATGATGCGTTTCGAACATCTACCCCATCAGTCAGATGCACCATTCCATCGTGGGCTTAGGTCTCAAAAATCAAGTCAATCCGTGACTTGTGTGGGCCACACCACATACAGAAGTGGTGAGGGGCCATGCACCATTAAAACATTTATGGGACATTTTTTGGGCCTACCGAGATGTGGTTTGCAAATCCAGCCCATCCAGTATGTGTGTCCCACTTGGATGAGGGTTCAGACCAAGTTTTCAGCAGCATTCAAAACTCAAGTGGGCCCCACCAAGTGCTTTTATATCTTTTTGGCATGTCTTCACATGATTTTAGATGGTATGGCCCACCTGAGTTCCGTATACGGCTGATTTTTGGGATCCCATAATTTAAAGGGGACCCATCAAATGCACGATGTTGATGGTCGACACGCATCACGGTGGGGCCCACACAGCTCGACCTCACGGGACGTTAAAATCAGCTCGAGCGCATTGTACCTTTTCCCTATATATATATATATATATATATATATATATATATATATATATATATATATAAATATATATATATATATATATATATATATAAAACTATGTTGATTTTAATGCATTGTACAGTTTGTTGAAATGTTTGAATGAATATGGAATTATGATTTGTACTTGTATGATTGATGTTTAAGAAAACATGATTGTTGTACGTATGACAACTCCCTTGTGAGAGGAATCACTATAATATACGTTATAACTGATTTATTACATGTGTGTTGATATGTGTAGTCTAAGTGTTTGGTAAAATGCCTGAATGAGAAAATGCTCGTTGAAATGTATTTAATGAGGGTATTGAGATAGTATTCTCAATCACCTTATCTATAACTACAGTTTCCTTCATGTAACCTATCTTACTACTACGTTATTTATGGATGAAGTGCCTACGTATGATAACATGTGCTATGTGTTTGTTAAAATGCTCAAATGAGATTTATATTTGGATAATTTGTCACATGTTGTTTGACTATCACATATGAATGCCTATTATGTTCATATGCCTATTATGTTTAAATATGATTAGGACTACTGCGTAGTCCAGGCAATCAGTAACAATTCCCGAATTAGTGATCGAGGTCGATCCGCCACATAAGACACGTTTGATGAATTCAAGTCGTACGCTGCTTGTCGACAGTGGTTAGGCCACGCGGAATGCTTATGCATTTCATGTCGATTAAGTCAACGTACGTTCGTACCAGTCGAGCTTGTTAAGTAACCCGATTGACCCAATGTATGTTCACCATGTATGAACGCTATTGCTTGAAGCTAAGGTTTTAAACTTACCAGTGAAAAGCCCGTTTAACCTTGGTACCTCTATCCACTAAGACTCATGAGTCGGGCTTAGTCGTATGGGACACCGTGGTCGAACTGTTAGCCTACGCTGGGGCGACGAGCCTCCCTGTAGTGACCAGTGAACAACCCAAACTCGTGAGCTGAATACGGTGGTATGGGATACTATATTCGAGTTGTCGGCCTACGATCAGGTGACGAGCCTTTCGTAGTGACCTCAAGTATACTCTATGACTACGCTAAGGTGATGAGCCTTTCCGTAGTTACTCAAGTATAATAAAAGGCTTACCCCGGTGTAGGGTGTCTGGCTATGGTCCCCAGTCGGTTTGGTGACGAGCCTTCAAAATAGACTGTCAGTTGGTAGGGCGTGGTGGTAGTGACATCGAGTGTGAATAAGCCTACGCTGAGGTGACGAGCCTCCCGTAGCAACCTATGGTATAAACTCGCGAACTTGCCTATCGTATGTGATTAACTAGGACTGACGACCCTAGATGGATCATCGTTTGGGTCAATGATATAAAGGGAGGTACCTTAGCTTTCCAAACCTACTATATGAATAAGTCTAATTAAGAACTTGGCTAATCACGCACATGCACCGCATTGCATGTGCCTTTGGCGTTGGAGTTGAGCACGGCGGGAGTGTTGCATGCCGCGATCGTGAGATGATGTAACAGAGGGAGTGTAGGCAAGGGCATACATCATTATTGCATATCATTATTGCATTAACAAGAGTAATTAGGACCTGATTGTTGTACTGCTTTATCATTACCGCTTGACTGAATTGATAACATGTTAACCTTTGCGTTATAGTTCCACCGAATTAGCTACTCATTCCCACCTGGGATGGTGTTTTTAAAACACCACCCAGATTCTATTGTAGATGTAGGTAATGATGGAGTCTATGCAGCTGAAATGGATTTCATGGATTAGGAGGAAGAATTCTCCTACGTTTAGTTCTCAGGCGGGTCTATGTAGACCTTGTGCTGATTCGACGGGATTACAGGGCTATATGATTTAGTCGAACACTTTATATTTTTGGTATTTGGCACAATTTAGAAACAACACATGTATATGTTCATCCAGGTGACATACTCATACTCTAAAAATTGTGAAATACTTATGTACTTTATATATCTATCGCAGTCTTCTGCTTGCCTAATTACGTTAACTCCGAAGTATGATATGCCATTTAGATTAATCCCACTCATGTTTCAATGCACTCATAATAATCATCATTATCTATGTTGCATAAGTGATGCATTGGAACTCAGGAGTTAAGCTTTGCTCGACCCCCCGATTTTAGGGTGTTACAAAACCAGATTGCCGCCCTATCGCGCGCAACGTGGTGGGTGAAGAGACCTCACTATCAGCCTGCTAATATCGGTCCCGACTCGTCGATAACGCACCTATTCCTCGAGATGGGTCTGACTCAGCCTAGCATTGCCCCCTCCTCTCAGGCAAGTAAGGTCTTGCCCCCTTCCACAACCACGACACAGTGGGAGACGGAGACAGAGGACCTACAGTATACGGCCCTCATGCGCTCATGCATCCACTCAGTCTAGACGTTGGAGCAACCTCTAGAACCAAGAGGGTTCTGAGACTTTCACCCAGGGATATTTATAGCACTCCATGTAGAACAGATTTCCAATGTCCCATCTGGCCATCCACAATATGCCTGTGGAGGCTATGGCCTTGATGTCGCTAGGGCGTACGATGGTCATATCATAAAAATGTGAGATGCACGCTCATACCATCAGTCATGCATCAAACTGGGCGTACCGCGCGCTTATGTGGGGCAACTTCGCCTATTAGGAGTCCAATAAACAACCGACACTATGCATATGCAATGATCTATCATATCTCATAACAAACATGCAGATGATGCGTATGGGCATGTATCATGATGCTATGTTGTCACATACTCATAATCGGTATCAATAACTGCACATCGACAATCAACCTCGATAATGTGTGGAAATTTACCAACATTGCCCCCAAGGAATGACCCACATAGAGCCTAACATATAGTGGACCCATGGCCTCACAAAAAGGGCCAAAATAACAACACATGGGCCTCACTCAAGAGCTTAATACACATCACGATGGGCATTTCACATGGGCCTACCTAACATACATCACAATGGGCTCCATCGCCTAGCCCTCAAATGCATCATAATGGGCCTCATCACATAGGCCTCATATACATCACATTGGGCCTTAAACATGGGCTGAATACATATCACAACGGGCCTCAAATACGGGCCGCATATACATCACATTGGACCTCAAACATGGGTCGAATGCACATCACAATGGGCCTCAAATACGGGCCGCATATACATCACATTAGGCCTCGACGATCGGCCTCGACAATCGAAATCAGCCTCGATAATTGACCTCGACAATCGGCCTCAACAATCGAAATCGACCTCGACAATCGGTCCCGATAATTAGAATCGCCCTCGATAATCAGAATCGGTATCGACAATCGGAATCGGAATTAGCCTCGACAATCAGAATTGGTATCGACAATCGAAATCGGCCTCGACAATCAGAATTAGAATCGAAATTTGCCTCGACAATCGGAATTGGAATCGAAATCGACCTCGATAATCGGCATATAAACAAGGTGGGATCCATAGATGGACGACCGATCAACCATAATTAAACATCGGCCCACGGCCATGGTTATATCAAATCTGATGGCACAGAGCCATCCGTCTATGGTGAATGGGGACCACTTATTTGGGTTAACCCACTTAGAGAATGATTGGAATGGGCCTAACAAGGCCTACGGGAAGGTCACAATGAGGACATCTAACCATCATTGCCTATCAATGTGGACATCTAACCAACATTGCTCCCAAGGAGTGGCCTACATAAGGGATTCATACACAATGTACGGCCACACATACATCACATTGGGCCTCATTCATGGGCCTCTCATATATCGCGTTGGGCTTTATACAAGGGCCTCGAATGTATTCACAATGAGCACGCCATGGGCCTCAGATACATCTCAATGGGCCGCGCTCATGGGCCTCAGATATATCACAATGGGTCCACGTCCCAGGGCCTCCAAGCCTATCGCAATGGGCCTCATCAAATGGCGTCGTAAATGCATCACATGGGCCTCATATGTGGGTCTAATATACAACAAGTGGGCCGCACCTGCGTGGGCCTCATATACATCAAATGGGCCACGTATCTGGGCCTCGAATACATCATATGAGCC
>JAJHSJ010002443.1:0-43165 GCA_021015155.1 Magnolia officinalis | reverse complement strand
AAACCATCTTGGAAATCAAATTCGTTTGAATCACTTTAAATACGATCTGTAATTAACCAAAACTTGTAGAATCATCAACACTACATTATCCTAAAATCTAGGATCAATCTCATTACCTGGCTGCTCACGGGAGCATCACGAAACTCCGTATCAGATCTGGACCGCACATCGAAAGTTCGAATAATACGAAGTTATAGAATTAGGACCACCTTGCTGGGCTTGACAACCATCTTGGAAATTAAATCCAGATAGTGTCCCGGGGCTTGACAATCATCTTGGAAATCAAATCCGTTTGAATCACTTTAAATACGATCTGCAATACCCAAAACTTGTAGAATCATCGACGCTACATTACCCTAAAATCTAGGATCAATCTCATTACCCGGCTGCTCAGGGGAGCATCACGAAACTTCGTATCAGATCTGGACCGCACATCGAAAGTTCGAATAATACGAAGTTATAAAATTAGGACCACCTTGCTGGGCTTGACACCATCTTAGAATCAAATCCAGATAGTGTCCCGGGGCTATTCGCTTGAGCCGGAGTGAAGTGTATGAGAAACGTGGATATTTTGAAATAAATATCTAAATTTAAGTCAATTGAGATTGTCACTTACGGGCCTGATGTAAGCAATCAGACCGTCAGAATCTGACCCAATTACACCCTTGGATCAAGGAAAATTTCCCATACATGGCAGTGCACTTGTGGTCCTGATCGATGGACGACGACCGTTGAATTGAAACTAGTCCGGCCACGGTCGATCTGTCAAGCCGATCAGACTAAAAGCTTAACTCGACCTACATCCATAGTCAGTGAGCTTAAGTCCGACCTTTGCTCAAGGGAGGCTCCGTAAGTGCTCCGTTGAGACGGAACAGTCTCTCTTTGGACATAACCTAGGTATAACATGACCCTGGGTCTAATTTGGTGAGTTTGTAGCCTATATAAGGACCTTAAACCCTCTCTCATTTAGCCCATACGAATTTGAGAAAAACCTAGGAGAGAGAAGAGAGAAAAGAGAGGGAAAGTGTGAGAATAGTGAGAGAAGCTTCCTGATACTCGATCTTATCGATCTACGTGCTTAGCCATCACCTTCTAATCGCTATTTCGACGATTCTGTCGACGTACTTTGTGAGACCCATATCCTGACCGTATCGATCCATAAGCTCCTGCAGTCTTCCAAGTCGAATTCCGCGGGACCCCGCGACCTATGGATTTCGCTTGTGATGACCCTTAAGTTCAAACATGTAAGCCCGACCCGGACCGACCCGGAATTAGCGCCATAGCGCACCGCCTTGTCGCCGCGTTCTAACGCCGCGTCTCGTGCGGCAATCCGAGTGTACATCAAAACAAAATTTTTTAGGCGCGCTTTATTTAAACCTTAATCGCGTTTGTGGGACCCACCTATTGCAATGACAACACTTTTCTAAGCATCATGGGGAAATATGCTAGGTAATTATTCATTCTCTTTTCCCAAAAGTCAACACCCCCCTTTACCTAGGCATTTATGATGGCCTTACATCATTATGACAACCATAACTCTCCTCTCTCCCTCTTATCTCTCTCCCTCTCTCTTTTTCTCATTCTCCATTTGCAAGAACCATGGACGTCCAACCCATCCCAAAGTTCCACCATCTTCCACCTTAGATCCTCACCAATCCAACCATATATCATCATCTCCACCGTTGAGGAAGCTTTGTAAGGGCATTAGAGCATAATGGTAGAAGTTAAAGGGGAAGATCTTGAGACGATGTTAGGTGGCAGCAGTGTTAAGCTTGGAGCGTGCGGCGGTCTTCTGGAATTTAATTTTCAATATCATGTATTTCCCTTTCAGCATTGTATTCAAATGATTATATTAGTGGATATGTGATGATGATGTTGCATTTGTGAATTGGGTAATCTTGTGGTTATGCTTATTATGAATTAAATGTACATTGAAAAATCCTCCTTATAAGATCCCAGGATCGGAACCTGGCGTATTGGCGCTAGGAGCCGAGAATGGGGCACTATAGAGGCTGTCGGCACCGGATTCGGCGATCGGGATTCTGTGAATCCGATCTTCGGGTTTGGGGCATGACAGCAGAAGTTGGTATCAGAGCATAACTTGGGAATACCTGAAGATAACATCACATGTCTACTAATAACTACCCTTCATTCTATGATTGTTGAGAACCTAGAATAGTTAGATACCCGAGTTCGAATAACTTAGAGACTTTCTGATATAGCTCCCTACCGTTGAGATTTGGGGCAGTATTGTATCCCAGTTTCGATCATTTCTGATCCAGGATTCGAGGTTCAGTAGGGGTCACCATAGGGTTGATGATGCGTCTTAGGGGTGCGAGGTTGGGATTAGAGACCGCCATCTTCATCCTTTTGCAGCAGATGATTGTGCCTTCACATAAATACTAGATGATGTTTCCTCTTCCCTTGTCTGTTCCTTAAATTTCGAGGACAAAATTTTTATTAGGAGGGGAGAGCTGTGAGACCCATATCCTAGACCGTACCGATCCATACGCTCCTGCAGTCTTCCAAGTCGAATTCCGGCGACCCGCGACCTATGGATTTCGCTTGTGATGACCCTTAAGTTCAAACATGTAAGCCCGACCCGGACCGACCCGGAATTAGCGCCATAGCGGACCGCCTTGTCGCCGCGATTCTAACGCCGCGTCTCGTGCGGCAATCCGAGTTGTACATCAAAAAGATTAGGCCGCGCTTTATTTGAACCTTAATCACGTTTGTGGGACCCACCTATTGCAATGACACACTTTTCTAAGCATCATGGGAAAATATGCTAGGTAATTATTTCATTCTCTTTTCCCCAAAAGTCAACACCTCCCTTTACCTAGGCATTTATGATGGCCTTACATCATTATGACAACCATAACTCTCCTCTCTCCCTCTTATCTCTCTCCCTCTCTCTTTCTTCCTCATTCTCCATTTGCAAGAACCATGGACGTCCAACCCATCCCAAAGTTCCAACCATCTTCCACCTTAGATCCTCACAATCCAACCTATATATCATCATCTCCACCGTTGAGGAAGCTTTGTAAGGGCATTAGAGCATAATGGTAGAAGTTAAAGGGGAAGATCTTGAGGCGATGTTAGGTGGCAGCAGTGTTAAAGCTTGGAGCGTGCGGCGGTCTTCTGAATTTAATTTTCAATATCATGTATTTCCCTTTCAGCATTGTATTCAAATGATTATATTAGTGGATATGTGATGATGATGTTGCATTTGTGAATTGGGTAATCTTGTGGTTATGCTTATTATGAATTAAATGTACATTGAAAAATCCTCCTTATAGGATCCCAGGATCGGAACCTGGCGTATTGGCGCTAGGAGCCGAGAATGGGGCACTATGGAGGCTGTCGGCACCGGATTCGGCGATCGGGATTCCTGTGAATCCGATCTCCGGGTTTGGGGCGTGACATACTTAGGTAAGAAAACCTAACCCTAATATATTATAGGGTTTCAATTGCTATAAGTAGCGAAGTAACTGAGAAGTAACTGACTTAACTCGTGTTATGGGTCGATAAACCGTCGTAGACGAAGGCTTAGAGATTCTAGCGTATTCGTGACGCTTCTACGGCATAAGGTGCGGACTTAAAAACGTATAAGTTATGGTTTCAGGGCTTTCAATGTCAGATAATGATATATTACTGATGTGGATGCTATTGTACATGTACAAAGTGCTATCCGTTTCGTTTTTCAGATATACGTTAACTATGTTGAATATACTATATTCCTCGTATTTGTAAAAAATACCGTATACGTATAAAATATGGATTTATGCTTGCCATGATTAATTGTTGTTCATGTATGCTAGATGCGTGTGTATCAACTTTGGATGAACGGATTAGCCTAATATATGTTATATCAACATACGTTGCGTATGTTATATTGTGTAGCCTAAGTGTTTGTGAAAATGACCGAATGAATATAGAATTCGCATTCGTGCTCGCCATGACTAATTGTCATGAATATATGATTGTTGTATAGGCGATACCACTTTGAGGAAAGGATTTGCACTAAATCACGCCCCGACCAATATACGCTATATCTGTTAAAGCGTGTAGCCCAAGCGTTTGTGGAAATGAATGAATGAATATGAAACTTGGATTCATGCTTTTCATGACTATCCGTCGTGGACGCACGCGTGTTATAAATGGGGGTAACTCCCTAGTGAAAGGATTTGGCCTAATACCTATGTGATCAACATACGTCAGGTATGTTGATGTATATAATCTAAAATGTTTGTTGAAATGTCTGAATGAGTAGGTAGTTAGAAAATTGTAATGTATAACGGTGTTGAGATATGATTTTTAACTCCTTTAACTATGTGTATATTTTCCTCCATGCACCGTCTATTATAATGTTTGCTTCTCTATATAATGCATATGTTTAAATCTATGTTTAAGTTGTATTCCATAAAATCCGTTATGGGTGATGGGGGAGTGATATAATGATTTCGTGCAACAACCCTGGCAGCCCTAAGTGGACAATATCGGACTTTGATTGTGTGATTTGAAATCTTGATCCATTATTGCTTTAACTATCTATACTTGAATGTGATTAGGGCTATTGTGTAGTCCAGGCAATTGGTAACAGGCCTTGAGTTCGTGGTTGAGATTCATTCGCCAACCCGAGCCGTAAGCCGATTGTCGGCAGTGGTTAGGCCACACGTAGTGCTTACGTAGTTCATATCGATCCACTTGATGTGCGCTCGTACTAGTCGAGCTCGTCATGTAACCCGATTGGCCATTGTATGTTTACCATGTTTGGATGCTACTGCTTGAACCTAAGGTTCCGAACTCACCAGTGAAATCCCGTTAACCTTGGTACCTCGATCCGCTAAGACTCATGAGCTGAACATGGTGGTATGGGACACCGTGGTCGAGCTGTCGGCTTAGGCTGGGGCGATGTGCCTCCCCATAGTGACCAGTGAGCAAACCAGACTCGTGAGCTGGGACATTGTATTCGAGCTATCGGCCTACACTGCTTTGATGGGTGATGGGGGAGTGGTGTAACGAGCGCGTGTGTAACAGCCCTGACAGCCCTAACCGTGCCGGTGTAGTGACCTCAAGTATACTCTGAATCTACGGTGAGGCGATGAGTCTTCCCATAGTAACAGAGTATAAACTAGGCCTATATTGATAAGGTGATGGGGGAGCGGTGCAATGAGTGCGTGTATCAGCCCTGACAGTCATTTACAACGACCTGGAACCGCATCATCGTATGAGATTATCTAGGACTGACGACCCTAGAATGGATCATTGTTTGGGAATGATATAAGGGAGGTACCTTAGCTTCCCAATACTGTTGTATGAAAAGGACTAATAACAACTCGGTAATCACGCTCATAACATAGCACTGCATGTGCCTAGAAGATGTGGAGCACTGAGGGATGAAAACATGCTGCTAACGTAAGATGGTGTCGCACGAGGGTGGTTTGGCAAGGGCATGCATCATGACTGTATTTCATACTTGCATTAACAAGATTATTTAGGAATGTTTGATTGTACTGCTTTATCATTACTGCTTGACTGAATTGATAACATGTTAACCTATGCTTTATTGTTCCACTGAGTTGATCACTCACTCCCATGTTACGGGACGGTGTTGTACACACCAACCAGACCTTGTTTGAGTTTCAGATGATGGCGATGCTGCGAAGTGGAGCCGGACTTTTATGATGATGAGGAGGATTTCTCCTTTATGCAGTTTTCTGGCGGGGTTCCTGTGAGTCGTGTCCTGATTGACGGGGCTTTCTGGGATGTTGACTAGATGACATTACACCTTTGGTATAATTTGGAAATTTACTTATAATTATCTAACCTGGTAACATTATCACACTCTGGAGACTTACCACAGTTTATATATTTATATATCTATCACAGTCTTTCGCTTGCTTAAACTAATCGTCTCTGGAGTATGATATGTTGTGTTAGTTTAATCTCATTCATGTTTCATGTACTAATACAGACAACATTCAATCATCAGCATATATGTTGCATAAGTGATGCGTTGAAACTCAGGAGTTGAGTTTATGCTCGACCCCCAATTTTCAGGGCGTTACAAGATGGTATCAGAGCATGATTTGGATTAAACCGGACCTGGGTTATGGTCACACGACGTACGCTGACGCATTTTGATTTAGGTGGGTGCGAGAAAATGTAGAAACAGTCGTAGGTTGTTCCCGTTTCACCAATCAGCGAAGTGCATCGAAATCGATCGCCGAGATCGAGTCCGTACACCTCTGTGATCGCATGAGACGACCCCGTACCTTTCCTAAAGTAACTATCGACGGGTTTAGATCACAAATGACCCCATCCCAGCTTTTAGAAATCGCTAAATGCGAATATACATCAGATAGTATCAGAAATGGCCCGAATATACTCGAAACGGAATCGGGGGCCTATCCATACAAATCCAGAGGATCTAGGGTGGACCCCACATCATTTTAGGGCCTATGGGTCATGAGGACCTCGGCCAAATGGCGAGGCATCGCCGGCTAGTCTAGAGAGTGGCGAGGACCTCGCCGGTTAACGGGCTGGCCCTAGCGGGCCGGTAGGGCCGACGCTCTTTGGGCCTAGGGTGACCCCCTGGTACATGGTCCGTGGCTTAAAGCCTCCCCAAAGTCTCCTTTCAACCCATTTCTTCAAAATCTCTTATTTCACCTTTCACCACCTTGTTCTTTAGATGTTTCTGAGTACTTTCATATTAGGCATGAATCCTATAGTTTAGGTAACGAAGAACAATACTTTCAAAATCCGTACAAAGACCCGAGTATCACCTCAGGCAGAAATCATACAAGACTAAATCCTTTAGAAATTAGATGAGTTTAACTAAGTGCTAAACTAGATTAGCTGTGAAATCCGTTTGAATCACTTTAAATATGATCTGCAATACCCAAAACTTGTAGAATCATCACCACTATATTACCCTAAAATCTAGGATCAATCTCATTACCTGGCTGCTCTCGGGAGCATCATAAAACTCCATATCAGATCTGGACCACACATCAAAAGTCCGAATAATACGAAGTTATAGAATTAGGACCACCTTGCTGGGCTTGACAACCATCTCAAAAATCAAATCCAGATAATGTCCCGGGGCTATTCGCTTCAGCCCGGAGTGAAGTGTGTGAGAAACGTGGATATTTTACAAATAAATATCTAAATTTAAGTAATCTGAGACTTATCACTTGCGGGCCTGATGTAATCAATCAGACCGTCAGAATCTGACTCAATTACACCCTCGAATCAGGGAAAATTTCCCATACATGGCAGTGCACTTGTGGCCCTAATCGATGGAGGAGGACCATTGAATTAAAACTGGTCCGCCATGGTCGATCTATCAAGATGATCGGACTAAAAGCTTAACTCGACCTAGATCCATAGTCAGTGAGCTTAAGTCCGACATTCGGCTCAAGGGGGGGATCTGGAAGTGCTCCGCTGAGATGAAACAGTCTCTCTTTGGACATAACCTTGGTATACCATGACCATGGGTCTAATTTGGTGAGTTTGTAACCTATATAAGGACCTTAAACCCTCTGTCATTTAGCCCATTCGAATTTGAGAAAACCTAGGAGAGAGAAGAGAAAAAAGAGAGAGAGAAAGTGTGAGAATAGTGGGAGAAGCTTCCTGATACTCTATCTTGTCGATCTATGTGCTTAGCCATCACCTTCTAATCGCTATTCCAGCGATTCTGTCGACCTACTTAGGTAAGAAAAACCTAACCCTAATCTATTATAGGGTTTCAATTGCTACAAGTAGCGAAGTACCTGACTTAAATCGTTTATAGGTTGATAGACCATCGTAGACGAAGGCTTAGAGATTCTAGCGTATTCGTGACGCTTTTATGACATAAGGTGCGGACTTTAAACGTATAGGTTATAGTTTTCAAGGCTTTCAATGTCAGATAATGATATATTACTAATGTGGATGCTATTGCGCATGTACAAAGTACTGTCCGTTTCGTTTTTTAGATATACGTTAACTATGTTGAATATACTATATTCCTCGAATTTGTAGAAAATACCGTATATGTATAAAATACGAATTTATGCTTTTCATGATTAATTACTGTTCATGTATGCTAAATGCATGTGTATCAACTTCTGGGTGAACAGATTAGCCTAATATATGTTATATCAACATACGTTGCGTATGTTATATTGTGTAGCCTAAGTGTTTGTGAAAATGACCGAATGAGTATAGAATTCGCATTCGTGTTCGCCATGACTAATTGTCATGGATATATGATTGTTGTATAGGCGATACCCCTTTGACAAAAGGATTTGCCCTAAATCACGCCCTGGCCAATATACTTTATATCTGTTAAAGCGTGTAGCCCAAGCGTTTGTGGAAATGAATGAATGAATATGGAACTTGGATTCATGCTTGCTATGACTATCCGTCGTGGAAGCACGAGTGTTATAAATGGGGCAATTCCCTAGTGGAAGGATTTGGCCTAATACCTATGTGATCAACATACGTCAGGTATGTTGATGTACGTAATCTAAAATATTTGTTGAAATGTCTGAATGAGTAGGTAGTTAGAAAATTGTAATGTATAAGGGTGTTGAGATATGAGTTTTAACTCCTTTAACTATGTGCATGTTTTCCTTCATGTACCGTCTATTATAATGTTTGTTTCTCTATGTAATGCATATGTTTAAATCCATGTTTAAGTTGTATTCCATAAAATCCGTTATGGGTGATGGGGGAGTGGTGTAACGATTCCGTGCAACAGCCCTGACAGCCTTAAGCGGACAATATCAGACTTTGATTGTGTGATTTAAATCTTGATCCATTATTACTTTAACTATCTATACTTGAATGTGATTAGGGCTATTGTGTAGTCCAGGCAATCGGTAATAGGCCTTGAGTTCGTGGCTGAGATTCATTCGTCATGAAGGACGTGTTTGACGAACCTGAGCCGTACGTCGATTGTCGTCAGTGGTTAGGCCACACGGAGTGCTTACGTACTTTATGTCGATCCACTTAATGTGCACTCGTGCTTGTCGAGCTCGTCAAGTAACCCGATTGGTCATTGTATGTTTACTATGTTTGGACGCTACTGCTTGAACCTAAGGTACCGAACTCACTAGTGGAATCCCGTTAACCTTGGTACCTCGATCCGCTAAGACTCATGAGCCGGAGATGGTGGTATGGGACACCGTGGTCGAACTGTCGGCCTACGTTGGGGTGATGTGCCTCCCCGTAGTGACCAGTGAGCAACTCAGACTCGTGAGCCGAATACAGTGGTATGGGACACTGTATTCGAGCTGTCGGGCTACACTGCTTTGATGGGTGATGGGGGAGTGGTGGTGGTGTAACGAGTGCGTGCAACAGCCCTGACAGCCCTAACCGTGCCCGGCGTAGTGACCTCGAGCATACTCTGAATCTGCGGTGAAGTGATGAGTCTTCCTATAGTAACAGAGTATAAACTAGGCCTGTATTGATAAGGTGATGGGGGAGCGGTGCAACGAGTACGTGTAACAGCCCTGACAGCCCTTTACAGTGACCTGGAACCGCATCATCATATGAGATTATCTTAGACTGACGACCCTAAAATGGATCATTGTTTGGGAATGATATAAGGGAGGTACCTTAGTTTCCCAATACTACTGTATGAAAAGGACTAATAACAACTCGGTAATCACCCTCATAACATAGCACTGCATGTGCCTGGAAGATATCGAGCACTGAGAGATGAAAACTGTAACATCCCGGATTTTCGCCAACCTGGAATTAGACGTCCTTAGGCGATGGGTCAATCCTAACACAGGTTTAACTTCCCAAACGCTCAATTCAAAGCCTCAAATCCCGTCTTAAACCATTTTCTTCACAAATCCCACCCTTCACTACCTTGTGCTTTCAATTTTTCAAAGAACTTTCGCCCTAGACACTATCTTAAACTAGCTAAGTAGTAAAACTTGGATCACTTTATATACAAACTACAATGGCCTAAGTACCATCTCAACCAGAAAACAATTAGGATTAAATCCTTTAGAAATGTAACAAAGTTAACTAAGTGCAAACTCGATTAGCCATGAAATCCGTTGGGATCGCTTTAAATACGATCTGCAAGACCCAAAACTTGCAAAATCAGTGACTCTAGGTTGCCCTAAAGTTTAGAACCAAACTCATTACCCGGCTGCTCTCGGGAATGAAACGAAACTTCGTATGAGGTCTAGATCGCACATCGGGAGTCCGATTAACACGAAGCTAAGGAACCAGGACCGCCCCACTGGGCTTGACAATCATCTCAAAATCAGGCGATTCCGATGTCCCACGGCCATTTATTTCGATCCGGAGCGAGGGAGTGTGAAAAACACTATTCCCACCCAAATAAAAATATCTGGAATAGTGATCTGGCATCTTTCGGTTGCGCGTCAGTATTAAGCAACCTGACCGTCAGAATCAGACCAAATTACACCCTCGGATTAAGAAAATTTCAGGAACATTACATGTACTCAGAATTTCTGATCGTGGCCCACTGACCGTTAACTGAAAGTGGTCCGCCACGTGCGATCTGGGAATCCGATCGAGTCGAAAACGTAATCCCACGTAGATCCGTAGATGGTGAGCTTAAGTCTGACGTTTGGCTCAAAGAGGGCCACCAGAACATACCTTTTGAGCTTGGAAAGTGAACAAACATGAACCTATATAGATGTGATTTGTAGAAGAAGATTATGCAGCCACCCTTGAACCGAGTCTGTTTTAGACATGTCTTTGGCTATAAAAGGGGCTTAGAACAGCCCCTCTCATAGCCATACGAATTTGGGTGCAAACCCTTAGAGAGAAAGAGAGAAAAGAGAGAGAAAGTCTTGGAGATCGAAGCCGATCTTCCTCTGCTGCTTCCACTCCTCCCACGGCCTACACCGCCCTATTACAGGGTTTTCCGGCGGTGTCCATCCCATTTGAAGGTAAGAAACCCTAACCCTAAGTCTGATTTGAGCTTGATTAGTGGTAGGTTATGCAAAGGGTAATCGGATACGCTCTTTAGGCTAGGAAACTCCCGTATACGGAAGCTCCATCACCCTTGCTGATTCGTTGGAATTCCAGGGCTGAGGTGAGGACTTTAAGCGTATAAGTTACGTTTTTCAACGCTTTCAATGTCAGATAATGATAGATTCATGATCTGCATGCAAATGCACATGTACAAAGTGCTTTCCGTTTCCTGTTTCGATTAGCGATAAAGAATATGGATTTTCACATACTCTAGATATACGTAGAAATACCGTATACGTATTTTTCTTGGGAAAATGTTTGACATGTTTATTTAATGTTTGATTATATCATGTGTGGATAAAATGCTAGTTTGGCGAAAGGGATCGCAAAAATACATGTTCATGTGTAAATGTCATGTATGTTGAAATTGCGCATTCTAGAAATTCCGCATACGTGCGGATTTTGGAAATGTAATTGTCATGAATTGTTGTATGAATACGGTATACGCGGATAAAATAACCGCTTAGCGAAAGAATAGCCCTAATACATGTTTGCTAACATACACTATGTATGTTGGAATAGTGTATTCTAAGTGTTTGTGAAAATGGCTGAATGAGTATAGAATTCTCATTCGTGCTCGCCATGACTAATTGTCATGGATATATGATTGTTGTAATGGCAATATCCTTTGACGAAAGGATTTGCCCTAAATCACGCCACGGCCAGTATACACTATATGTGCTAAAATGTGTGGCCCAAGTATTTGTGAAAATAGCTGAATGAATATGGAACTTGGGTTCCTGCGTGCCATGACTATCCGTCGTGGGTGTACGCGTGTTATGATTGGGGCAACTCCCTAGCGAAAGGATTTGGCCTAATGCCTATGTGATCGACATATGTCATGTATGTTGATGCATGTTTGTTTAAGTGTTTCTTGAAATGTCTGAATGTGTAGTAGTTGGCAAATTGTAATATAAGGGTGTTGAGATATGATTCTCAACCTCTTTTCACTATGTGTATGATCTCCTTTGATAGTTGTGTGATTAGGATTTGAACATGTACAAACTCATGCTTGTGTTGTGCTTCATAACATGCTCAACTGTTTTATGATTTTAACTATGTAATGCATATGTTTAAATTTATATTTATGTTGTATGATCCGTCATGGGTGATGGGGGAGCGGAGCAACGAGTGCGTGCAACAGCCCTGGCAGCCCTAAACGGATAATACCAGACTGATTGTATGATTTGAATCCTGATCCATTACTGCTTTATATCTCTGTAATTGATTGTGTTTGGGGCTATGATTATAGTCCAGGCAATCGGTAACGAGATTGAACTCGTGGCTGAGATTCATTTGCCACGTGGGATGTGTTCGACGAACTCGAGTCGTGCGTTGCCTGTCGGCAGTGGCTAGGCCACACGAAGTTGTTTATGCACTTCATGTCGTGCAGCTCAACGGGCGATCGTGCTAGTCGAGCTCGTCAAGTAACTCGATCTGCCTTATGCATGTTCACCCTGTTTGGACGCTACTGCTTGAACCTAGGGTACCAAACTTACCAGTGAAACCCCTTTTTTAACCATGGTACCTCGATCCGCTAAGACGCATGAGCCGGACATGGTGGTATGGGACACTGTGGTCGAGCTGTTGGCCTACGCTGGGGCCATGTGCCTCCCCGTAGTGACCATTGCGCAACCAACTCGTGAGCCGAATACGGTGGTATGGGACACTGTATTCGAGCTGTCGATACTTCGGCGAGAGCCGAGTACGGTGAGATCTGTGCTCGTGCTGACGGGCGACGAGTCCTCTGTGGTATCATCGAGTACACTCCAAGGGTCTGTGATTGGCCACGAGTCTTTCACAGCAACTAGAGTGTGAGTTGAGCCGAGTACGGTGACGGTGAGACTGTACTTGAGCTGACAGCTAGTGATTGAGCCGAGTACGGTGAGACCTGTACTCGAGCTGACGGCCAGCAATTGAGCCGCATACGGTGAGATCTGTATCCGCGCTGACGGGTGACGAGCCCTTTGCGATGCCTTCACTACGCTTCTCAAACCATAATATCGTATGAGATTATCTAGGATTGACGACCCTAGAATGGATCATGTTTGGGAATGATACAAGGGAGGTACCTTAGTTTCCCAATACTGCTGTTTGAATGGACTAATAAAAACTTGGTAATCATGAGCATCATCGCACCGCATGTGCTTTGTAGATGTGGCGCACTGAGGGAGTTAGCATTCGCGAACGTAAGATGATGTCGCTTGAGGGTGGTTTGGCAAGGGCATACAGCATCATGTCATATCATTTTGCACTTAACAAGAGTAGTTAGAAATGCTTGATTTGTACTGCTTTATCATTACTGCTTGATTGATTTGATAATGTTAACCTATGCTTTACTGTTCCACTGAGTTGATTACTCACTCCCACGTTACGGGACGGTGTTGTACACACCAACCAGATTTGTTGAGTTTCAGGTGGTGGCGATGCTTGTGAAGCAGAGTCGGACTACTTCTATGTTGATAGGAGGAATTCTCCTATCTGTATCTCTCTGGCAGGTCAATGAAGACCTGATATTGTATTGACGGGGCTATGGTACATGGGATAGGAGGCATTACACTTCCTCACATTTGGTACATTTTAGAACTGCACTTGTATTTATTTAACCTGGTAATGTTATCACACTCTGGAGACTCATCATAAGTTATATATTTTATCTATCTATCACAGTCTTCCGCTTGCAAATTTAACTGTCTCTGGAGTATGATATGCTGTTTTGGCTTAATCTCACTCATGTTAATGCACGAATACAGTCAACATTCAATCATCATTCATTTTGTTGCATAAGTGATGTTCTGGAACTCGGGAGTTGAGATTATGCTCGACCCCGATTTTCAGGGCGTTACAAGATGGTATCAGAGCATGATTTTGATTAAACCGGACCTGGGTTATGGTCACACTACGCACTCTGACGCACTCTGACTTAGGAGGGAGCGACGGGATGTAGAAACAGTCATAGGTATCCCGATTCGTCAATTGGCGAAGTTCATTGAAAACAAACGCCGAAATCGAGTATGTATTCAACCATGGTCGCACGGGTCGACCTTAAAACACTTCTAGGTTGTCTAGTGAAGGGTCTAGATCATAATCCACCTCATCCCAATCATTGAGAATCAGTAAAATGTGCGATAAACGTGATGAGGATAACTACCCCGAAGCCTTGGAGCTTCTCTGGACTCCTCCCAGAGACTTCTCGAATCTACAAGAGGAGAAAGCAGAAAATAGAAATAAATTTAATAAATTCGAAACTGATTAATGAATGACTAAAAACGAGTTCACAACCCTTTAAATAAGGATACCAGGTAATGGGAAAGAAATCAGGAACAAACTACAACTAAAACTTCTAGAATTCGCGACTTACTATGGGTCGTGATGTCTACTAGTGGGTAAGGTTTTCGGTCAAAAAATAGTAAGTGTCCTAAACGACTTCACCAAACTGTTCTCCTAATTATTCTAAACTCTTTTCTCATTGGGCACAACTCCTAAAGCCCAATGGATGAAGGGAAATAAACTAAAACTACTACTTTAGCAAAACAAATTGAAGCGTGGAAATAACCGTCAATCGGTGGGTTTTTTCGTAATTCGGGCTGCGCAACCCGGTATAACAGGGTTGGTTGGCTTCATTAGCTCGTTCTACCCCAAATTCATATATTTTACGTCAGATAACTCATTCCGGATTGCAAGTTACGTCCGGTTTAACCCGAAAACTATCCGAAATTGAACGAACCGGAGTCGGGGGCCTCCCCACTTAAATTTACTAAGACCCAGGGTCGAACCAGGGTGTTCTGACACCTTGGGACCACAGAGAACAGGTCCCCACCGCGGCGGCGCGGTTCCGGCCAAGTCCGGCCGCGCGGCGGCGCCGCGGCTCGGGCGGCGGACCGCGGTCCGGTGGGCCATCTCAAGTGGGGCCAGGGCTGGGTTGGTCGGCCTGACCTCCCCTACCCCCTGGCACGTTCCATTGTCCAATGGATTGGGATTTTGGGGGCTGGAGCTCCCCTCTCTCTCAATACACCTCCAAGCTCTCCGTTGCTCCAAAAATTATTGTTTTCGCTCTCAGACCTCTCTCTCAATCGCCCAATCCCTCATTTTGGGCATAACCCATCCACATCCATCGTTCACAGCAAACACCTACCTCTACCTTCTCCGTCTTCTCTCATTTGGACTCCACACGCCCACTTGGAGCTTAAAAAAAAATAATAAAAAAATAAATAAAAAAATAAAAAATCAGGCAAGCTCTAACCATCCATTTTCTTCATTTTCCTTTTTTTTCTTTCTTGTCAGTTGGGCCTCTACAACCCCTCTGATGAGAACCAAATCTATGGAGAACAAAAACCTCCAGCCCTACCTCTCTCTCTCATCACTTCATTTCTTTTCCATGGCTCTATCCGAGCATGTACGGCTATTCCCTTGGATGTCTAATCATCCATACTGTTGCCTCGTAGACATGGTTACTGTCTTAGGGTGCTTATGACTTCATGTTGATGGTTGTAGTTTGGTTGTAGAATATTTTAGATATTTGAGGACGTTTAGGGCCCGTTCGGCCAATACATTAGGTGAGTTAGGGTGTATAGAATTGAAAAGGTAATAATAATGTATGTGTAGGTATGGCCCTAGATTGGTTGTATCCCATGTTTTCAATACCATGTTTGGAGTGTGTGCAATTAAAAGTAAATTCCGAGATTTTCTTTCGAATAACACTTAGTAATTCTGCTTCCTGGGATTTGGAAATCCCATCTCACACTTTCCGACACCAGGCTCATTTTCTAAAGCCTATACCAATGATTTTGATCCCCACCCACCCTCCTACCAACCATGTCACTTCCAATCCCGAGGTAGGATTAGTAATGCGGTCCCATTAATACCACTTAAGACCACTGGCCAACTAGTGTTGAAGTGATAAAGTCCCTTGATATACATTAACCTACCACACTCTGATAGCTTAAGCTTTCTGAGTAAATGGTTGTTTGACAAATAGACCCTCAGAGTTTTGGACCTAGAGCAGTGCTTCAACAGACCTGACAGTATAGGAAATCCAACCAATTAAGAACGTGAACTCTAGAACCCCCTTGTGGTTGGTTTGAGCATGTGTGACATGCTCGGGCATAGTTAAATTCAACTTTAGGCAACTCAATTCCAATTAGACAACTTTGATCCTAAGTGATGAAACCCTTCCTTGTATTAAAAATGAAGTGAAATCATCTAATGCATAAGCATCGACTTTGGACTCACCTATGGATTCCCGCTACTCCTCAATTAAGATTAGGCTACTGGTTAGGCTAAGGAGAGTACAAGACTAATTAATTATGCTAAGCCAATTGAATAATAGACTTAGTTATTCGGCTTAACCGACTCAGACCCACTACACAATTTTCTTTCCGTGTTGGCCCGACCATTTACAATTAAGAGTTTATAATTTTGTCCTTGAAAAGTGTTAGGAGTATATTGCTGATAGAGACTTTGTCTTTTAGGCCTAAGGAATTGCCCAAATGGGCAACAGACAGTTAGGGATTAGGTCCCAAATCGCATGCCATGTTGGCATACATATTGTGTTTCTGAACGTAAAAAGATAGCCTGCCTATTAAGCTAGACATAATTAAATAGGATAAGTCTGGACCGCGACAAACACTCCTTGGTAGAATTAGGCATCTTGCCTCCAACTCACACCCATCCGTGATAGCCCCTTTCTATAATCCTAGGTACCAAGACTGATGTAGGGGAGACCGCATTTCATTTCATGACAAGGATAAGACTTAAATTACACCTTGTTCCGACATACGGAGCAGGACATAAATCTTGAGCCTTAAGGGCGAAAATAAAATTTTAAGGGGGGTAGAACATGATGAGCCCAATCTAGTTAGGTCACCTAATCCACCTCTTTGATCTGGGTGACGCAGCGGAAATGTGGTGGACCCTACTCCACTGCCTAGGATCGAAACGGTGTTTGTTAACATACGAACATTATAGAAGCCCTAGCCTGCCCTACTATGAGAAACCGTTTTAGGATGATCTAGTAAGATTTGATTCACCATTTCCTTGGACATAGATAATAAAGAGGACTCTCTTAGACTAAGACCTAAAGGGTAACCTTAGAATAAACAATTTGAGCTTTCAATGATGGACATTCCCTACGTTCTAGAGTGATCGGACTACGGAGTTACTGAAATATACAACTGCGAAACATTCGCGGCTTGACCCAATTCTCAATCCTGGGTGACTACCGATGGACTCACTGCTTGGCCGAGCAGAAGACCAGGATCACCAGGATTCAGAAGGGATACGATGAGCTTTCTACCCTGGCCCGGTAGATGATCGATGTATCGGGATAAGCCCACCAGAAACGTCTCTCCGTGTTGGTCAAACAATGAAAACAGCTATCTTACTCTAAATTGTTGGGAATTGTCGTCGAGACTCCAAATAGGTAAAGAAATAAATGTAGCAAACCATCAGGGTATGAGCAATGGATAAACATTAAGTTTAAGGGGGGGGTAGACTAAAATGAACCAGCTGGTATATACCCTACCACGCATGGAAACTTGGAATCAATAAGTCTTAGGCGAATGAAATAATAGAAATCTTCCCTTATTACCCTTAGCCAATTTCGGGGACGAAATTTTGTTTTAAGGGGGGTAGATTGTAACATCCCGGATTTTTGCCAACCTGGAATTAGACGTCCTTAGGCGATGGGTCAATCCTAACACAGGTTTAACTTCCCAAACGCTCAATTCAAAGCCTCAAATCCGTTTTAAACCATTTTCTTCACAAATCCCACCCTTCACTACCTTGTGCTTTCAATTTTTCAAAGCACTTTCGCCCTAGACACTATCTTAAACTAGCTAAGTAGTAAAACTTGGATCACTTTATATACAAACTACAAAGGCCTAAGTACCATCTCAACCAGAAAACAATTAGGATTAAATCCTTTAGAAATTTAACAAAGTTAACTAAGTGCAAACTCGATTAGCCATGAAATCCGTTGGGATCGCTTTAAATACGATCTGCAAGACCCAAAACTTGCAAAATCAGTGACTCTAGGTTACCCTAAAGTTTAGAACCAAACTCATTACCCGTCTGCTCTCGGGAATGAAACGAAACTTCGTATGAGGTCTAGATCGCACATCGGGAGTCCGATTAACACGAAGCTAAGGAACCAGGACCGCCCCACTGGGCTTGACAATCATCTCAAAAATCAGGCGATTCCGATTTCCCACGGCCATTTATTTCACTCCGGAGCGAGGGAGTGTGAAAAACAATATTCCCATCCAAATGAAAATATTTGGAATAGTGATCTGCATCTTTTGTTGCGCTGTCAGTATTAAGCAACCTGACCGTCGGAATCAGACCAAATTAACCCTCGGATTAAGAAAAATTTCAGGAAACATTTACATGTACTCAGAAATTCTGATCGTGGCCCACGGACCGTTGAACTGAAAGTGGTCCGCCACGTGCGATCTGGGAATCCGATCGAGTCCGAAAACGTAATCCCACGTAGATCCGCAGAGGGTGAGCTTAAGTCTGACGTTTGGCTCAAAGAGGGCTACCAGAACACCCTTTTGAGCTTGGAAAGTGGCGAACTGCCTTAATATGCAGCCACCCTTGAACAACTGAGTCTATTTTGGACATGTTTGGCTATAAAAGGGGCTTAGAACAGCCCCTCTCACAGCCATACGAATTGGGTCCAAACCCTAAGAGAGAAAGAGAGAAAAGAGAGAGAAACTTGTGGAGATCGAGGCCGATCTTCCTCCTGCTGCTTCCACTCCTCCCACGGCCTACACCGCCCTATTCCAGGGTTTTCTCGGCGGTTGTCCATCCCATTTGAGGTAAGAAACCCTAACCTAGGTCTGATTTGAGGTTGGATAGTGTAGGTTAGCAAAGGCTAATGGATACGCTCTTTAGGCTAGGAAACTCCCGTATACGGAAGCTCCATCACCCTTGCTGATTCGTTGAATTCCAAAGGCTGAGTTGAGGACTTTAAGCGTATAAGTTACGTTTTTCAACGCTTTCAATGTCAGATAATGATAGATTCATGATCTGCATGCAAATGCACATGTACAAAGTGCTTTCGTTTCCTGTTTCGATTAGCGATAAAGAATATGGATTTTCAACACTATTAGATATACGTAGTAGAAATACCGTATAAGTATTTTTTCTTGGGAAAATGTTGACATGTTTATTTAATGTTTGATTATATCATGTGTGGATAAAATGCTAGTTTGGCGAAAGGGATCGCAAAAATACATGTTCATGTGTAAATGTCATGTATGTTGAAATTGCGCATTCTAGAAATTCCGCATACGTGCAGATTTTGGAAATGTAATTGTCATGATTAATTGTTGTATGAATACGGTATACGCGGATAAAATAACCGCTTAGCGAAAGAAAGCCCTAATACATGTTTGCTAACATACACTATGTATGTTGGAATAGTGTATTCTAAGTGTTTGTGAAAATGGCTGAATGAGTATAGAATTCTCATTCGTGCTCGCCATGACTAATTGTCATGGATATATGATTGTTGTAATGGCGATATCCCTTTGACGAAAGGATTTGCCCTAAATCACGCCACGGCCAGTATACACTATATGTGCTAAAATGTGTGGCCCAAGTATTTATGAAAATAGCTGAATGATATGGAACTTGGTTCCTGCGTTGCCATGACTATCCGTCGTGGGTGTACGCGTGTTATGATTGGGGCAACTCCCTAGCGAAAGGATTTGGCCTAATGCTATGTGATCGACATATGTCATGTATGTTGATGTATGTTTGTTTAAGTGTTCTTGAAATGTCTGAATGTGTAGTAGTTGGCAATTGTAATATATAAGGGTGTTGAGATATGATTCTCAACCTCTTTTCACTATGTGTATGATCTCCTTTGATAGTTGTGTGATTAGGATTTGAACATGTACAAACTCATGCTTGTGTTGTGCTTTATAACATGCTCAACTGTTTTATGATTTAAACTATGTAATGCATATGTTTAAATTTATATTTATGTTGTATGATCCGTCATGGGTGATGGGGGAGGGAGCGGAGCAACGAGTGCGTGCAACAGCCCTGGCAGCCCTAAACGGATAATACCAGACTGATTGTATGATTTGAATCCTGATCCATTACTGCTTTATATTAATTGATTTTTTGTGTTTGGGGCTATGATTATAGTCCAGGCAATCGGTAACGAGATTGAACTCGTGGCTGAGATTCATTTGCCACGTGGGATGTGTTCGACGAACTCGAGTCGTGCGTTGCCTGTCGGCAGTGGGCTAGGCCACACGAAGTTGTTTATGCACTTCATGTCGTGCAGCTCAACGGCGATCTGCTAGTCGAGCTCGTCAAGTAACCCGATCTGCCTTATGCATGTTCACCCTGTTTGGACGCTACTGCTTGAACCTAGGGTACCAAACTTACCAGTTGAAACCCCTTTTTAACCATGGTACCTCGATCCGCTAAGACGCATGAGCCGGGCATGGTGGGTATGGGACACCGTGGTCGAGCTGTCGGCCTACGTTGGGGCCATGTGCCCTCCCCGTAGTGACCATTGCGCAACCAACTCGTGAGCCGAATACGGTGGTATGGGACACTGTATTCGAGCTGTCGATACTTCGGCGAGAGCCGAGTACGGTGAGATCTGTGCTCGTGCTGACGGGCGACGAGTCCTCCGTGGTATCATCGAGTACACTCCAAGGGTCTGTGATTGGCCACGAGTCTTTCACAGCAACTAGAGTGTGAGTTGAGCCGAGTACGGTGAGACCTGTACTTGAGCTGACGGCTAGTGATTGAGCCGAGTACGGTGAGACCTGTACTCGAGCTGACGGCCAGCAATTGAGCCGCATACGGTGAGATCTGTATCCGCGCTGACGGGTGACGAGCCCTTTGCGATGCCTTCACTACGCTTCTCAAACCATAATATCGTATGAGATTATCTAGGATTGACGACCCTAGAATGGATCATGTTTGGGAATGATACAAGGGAGGTACCTTAGTTTCCCAATACTGCTGTTTGAAATGGACTAATAAAAACTTGGTAATCATGAGCATCATCGCACCGCATGTGCTTTGTAGATGTGGCGCACTGAGGGAGTTAGCATTCGCGAACGTAAGATGATGTCGCTTGAGGGTGGTTTGGCAAGGGCATACAGCATCATGTCATATCATTTTTGCACTTAACAAGAGTAGTTAGAAATGCTTGATTTGTACTGCTTTATCATTACTGCTTGATTGATTTGATAATATGTTAACTTATGCTTTACTGTTCCATTGAGTTGATCACTCACTCCCACGTTACGGGACGGTGTTCCGAACACCCACCAGATTTGTTGAGTTTTAGGTGATGGCGATGCTTGTGAAGCAGAGCCGGACTACTTCTGTGATGATAGGAGGAGTTCTCCTATCTGTATCTCTCTGGCAGGTCAATGAAGACCTGATATTGTATTGACGGGGCTATGGTACATGGGATAGGAGGCGTTACACTTCCTCACATTTGGTACATTTTAGAACCGCACTTGTATTTATTTAACCTGGTAATGTTATCACACTCTGGAGACTCATCATAAATTATATATTTTATCTATCTATCACAGTCTTCCGCTTGCAAACTTAACTGTCTCTGGAGTATGATATGCTGTTTTGGCTTAATCTCACTCATGTTCAATGCACGAATACAGTCAACATTTAATCATCATTCATTTTGTTGCATAAGTGATGTTCTGGAACTCGGGAGTTGAGATTATGCTCGACCCCCGATTTTCAGGGCGTTACACTAGTGTTCAATTAGCCGGGTACTCAGATGCTGACTGGGCTGGAAACATTGATGATAGGAAATCAACCAGTGGTGGTTGTTTCTACATTGGAAATTGTCTTGTTTCTTGGTTTAGCAAGAAGCAAAGTTCTATATCGCTATCAACTGCTGAGGCTGAATACATTGCTGGTGGAAATGTATGTACTCAGCTTTTTGGATGAAACGTATGTTAAGCGATTATGGAATTACACAAGGATTCTATGATTTTATTTTGTGATAATTCCAGTGCAATAAATACTCTCAAAAAATCCAGTTCAGCATTCCGTACTAAGCATTTGACATTAGATTTCATTACATTCGTGAATTAGTGGAAGAAAATTAATATATTGGATTACATTCCAATTGAGACTCAACTTGCGGACATTTTCACTAAAACGCTTGACAAAAGCAGGTTTAATAAATTAAAGTTTGATCTCGGAATGTTGCAATTTAAATTGAATTTGCATGCTTTGGTGTATCATAATGTATATATGTTTGATGTTTTTATTTGCTTAAATTTGGAAATTATTTGAAAAATTGCAAAATTTTAGTCGGTACTCGACCAGTCGTGAGTGTACAACGACCGGTCGTGATACAACGACCGGTCGAACACAAATCCACGACCGGTCGTGAAACTCGTGAATTCACTTTATTTTAGGGATTTGGCTCTTCTTCTTCATTTCTTTTGTCTCTCCAACGGTCCTAGCCTCGACCGGTCGAACCCACCTTCATGATACTTCAAGGTTAGTGGTTCTTTTACAAATTTCTTGTAGATTCTTGTTATTGGTGTTTCAATTTCACTCTTGTAGGATCTATTTGCTCTTTCATTGCAAGTTTGGGGTTTTTTCTTGAAAATCTGTTCTATCAAAACCCCACTTCTTCTTTCTTGCATCTTCTTGAAGTCCTCCTTTGAAAATGGATGCTAGGGGTAAAAGAAAACTACACGTGGTCCCTCTTCATCTAGATCAGCATCTATTGCACAACGTCATCTTCGCTCTCCCGAAAATGATCCTTCAGATGCTGCTCGGGATTTGCGTATGCGCAATATTATTGTTGAGCATCCTGTTAATGTTAATCACATTGCTTCCTTTGGTATCCTTCCTCTGTTGGAATCTGTGGGATGGGATAACATCTTATATTGGGGTGGAGCTGCATACCAGTCCATTGCCCAATCCATGTTTGCATGTATTTGTGGTTCTTCTCTTGAGAATTTAACCTTTAAAATTGATACTCAAGAAGGATTATTTTCAGTGGATCGACATTTGATTGCTCACCTTATGGAAATACCTGTCAATGATGAGGGCATTCCGATTCATATTTTACATGACAAACTCTCAGAATCTGAACGAAAAATGCTTACTAGAGATTTGTGTAATTTGGATGTTCACTGGACTCATAAAGGTCATGCACTTCCCTTAAGGTACTTGTTACCCAGACACAGAGTGCTTCACAGGATTTTCATCTCAAATCTATATCCGCGTTCTGGTAATAAAACCGAACTCACTGCTTTCATGGTTCGTGTTTTGCACTCTGTCATCTCTGGTGCGAAAATCTGTCTACCTTCGTTAATTTGTCACTCCATTATTTTGTCTCGTCACTCTTCCCTTTGGTTATTTGATGACTATGCTCGCAAATCATATGCTCGTGGCTATGCCTGTTAGAGAAAAACTCATCCATCATCTCCCTTTTAATAATTCCAATCTTAACAAGATGAATTTAGAATTGATTCCTGGCTAAGTGGATACTGGTAGTAGTGGTGCTGAAGCAGGAAATGCAGATCAAGCTGGTGATCTTCCTGAAGACGTAAGTATGGATGATTTATTTGAAGAACTTTAGTCAGACTCGGCTGATGATCCTGACTTTCAGTCTTCTGATTTTGATGAGAGGTTGAATTCTCTTCAAGAACAGGTGGCTCAAATTCGTGTTACCCAAGACACTCAATTTTCTTATTTACGCAAATATATGAGGCGGGTTGCTAGGGGTTTACACAAAATTGATCCATCTAATCCTGCTCCATCTTCTGGATCTGACTGAATTTTTATTTGGTCTGTAATAACTAATATTGTTCTTTGCTTTTAGTCTGAACTTTGCATGCTTACTGACTTTTTGTTGAATTATGCACTACGTTCTCTTAAATCTATTTTCCATCTCCTATTTTCCTTACTGCCCTTCCTTCTTTGTCATTTTGTGTCAAAAAGGGGGAGAAGTTTTGGGCGGCTTTGGGTTTGGTTGGATTTCATGATTATGATTAGGTTCATTCATGTCTATTTAAATATGGATGTGCTGCTATTACTCAGGGGGAGTTAAGCTTCTCAGGGGGAGTTATCCTACATATTGCTTATAATGTCTATATAACTGGTGCATGATTCTCTATCTGTTGTGCCTGTACTTCTCTTATTTCTATTGGAAGTATTATTATTTGGGTGTTTTGTCACAAATTTGACAAAGGGGGAGATTGTAAGTGCTATGGTCTCATGCTCCTTTGGTTGTCAAATTTTGATGTGTCAAAACATCTATCTGTGTCTTGTGCTTGTATGGTGATGTATATGTATTCAAGACACTGCATAAACACTTCATGACATTGGATGTCTTTAAGAAGCTACAATGTTGAAGTCTCAAGAAGCTACAATGTTGAAGTCTCAAGAAGCTACAATGTTGAAGTTCTAGAAGCTACAATGTTGAAGTTCAAGTCTTAAGAAACAACTCAAAAAATGACTTCAAAACTAATAAGCAACGCATGAATTAGTTTTCACGCTGATGAAGATCTCAAGATTAAAGCTACAACATGTTCAAGATCTCAAGCCTGATATGGTTCAAATATCTACATTCGTTGAATGGTTGAAGTTCAATGTCCATACGACATGTTTCAGGTTTGACTGACCTTAGGTTGACCTTATAAGTAGGTCAATTTGGATACATAAATCAAATGTTTATTTTACATAAATTTGGTCTATTCTACGACCAGTCCTAGCTCCTGTTCGACTAGTCCTAGCATTGGTTTGACTAGTCCAAGAAATTCCACAACCAGTCCTAAGTTATTGAAGATTTTTGGAATTTTTTGGTACACCCACGACCAGTCCTGGAGGTCCTTCGACCGGTCATAGGAGTGTCTTCGACTCGTTCTCGACCAGTCGTAGAGCTACGACTCAAAGTCCAGCAAGCTAATCTATGGTTCTACGACCAGCCGTAGAGAGCTACGACCAGTCGTAGGTGACCCACGACCAGTTGTAGGCTTCCCACGACCAATCGTGGAACGACTTTCAAAGATCGCGCTCAATATTTCAAATATCCGTTAGAGCTACGACCAGTCGAAGGTTTCTAAGACCAGTCGTAGATGCGATTTTTGCTTCTATAAATTGAATACGAAATTCAGAGTTTTCACAATTCAACTCGATTCAATTCAAGAAATTTCAAGTGATCACTCTGAGATAAGTCTGTGTTTATTTTAAGCTACATTGTGCTTATTTAATATTCCTTTTTGCTAGCTTATTTAATTTGATTTTGTTTCTGTATTCCAATCTTATTTGAAAAGAAGAATTATCTTATTCCTTCTTCTTGGAATCAAAATCAAATATAGCTACGCCCAACTAGTTAAAATCTAAAATCTATTAGAATTTAGAACCATATTAAAGTGAGTATTGGAAATTGAACTTTGACATTCAAACATCTACTCCAATTGGTTCTACCGGGCTACTACGAAAAGGAGAAATCCAGGTATTTTACAATTCTGTAAAATTTCATTACTTTTGGTTTTGTTTGAGGTTAAGTTAGAAAAATCTCATTGTATTGGTTTTGTTTGAGGTTAAACCAGAAAAATCTCATTGTATTGGTTATCTGAGGAGAGCCAGAAAACTCAGAAAAGAGGGGTTTTTGAATTGTGTAAGCCCGAGTGAAAAAGACACAATTGTAAAGTTTTTGGGTGAACCTGTGAAAACCTATTTGATAGTAAACGCTAATATCCCCTGTGTGAGGATATTAGGAGTGGAGTAGCTTTCTGTGTGGCTGTTGAAAGACAGTTGATGTACACACAGGCGAACCACTATAACTCTTTGTCTTGTGGATTGAATGCTTGCTTAATTATCATATCTTTTATCATTCAATTGTGTGGAATGTACAAGTGGATGTGAATGTTGTAACTATTTACATTTCAAGCAAGTGTGGGGATTGTTGTAATAATTTAGATCTATATTTTTGCATTTAATTTCAATTCCTTGCTATTTCATTTATTTCTATTAAAATTGAGTCCTTGATCCAAAAGATGTTCTAGAAATAAGGTTGTCCTACCATAAGCCCTTGTTTATTATGGTGTAAGGTTGTCCTTAGAATTGAATTTGTATCAATCTCTCAATACTTATTTGTCAAGGTGATTTGATTTCAGCATTGTGAATTGATTTATAATTGTAAGGCTATTGGTTTACTTTATTTCCGCTGATTTTATTTTAATTTGGCATAGTCCTATTCACCCCCCCCCCCCCCCCTCTAGGACATATAGCTTGGCCTTTTCAGTTATATAACCTCACCATCCAAGCATGTTAGACGGTGGGACCCACTGCATATGTTGCAACTCACGTTGTCCAGTACACTAGACATGGACCCCCTCGTGATGTATATGTTTCATCCACACCGTCCATCCATCTAGACAGTGGACGTGGACACCATACCATGATGTAAGTGTTTAATCCCTGCCGTCTGGTCCAGCCACGTGGGACGTGGGACCCACCAAACATGCTTCATCCACACCGTCCGTTGGGTATATGACCCACCTGATGTGTGTATTCTACGCTCAAGCCAACCATTTGGTAGGGCCCATTGGTTAGGTGCAGGGTCCACTTGTTATATGTGCAGGGCCCACCCTACTGCATGTATTCCATCCACACTGTCTGTTTGGTGGGGCCCATCTGCACTGTACAGGCCTGCCATGATGTGTATGTGAATCCAGGCAGTCCAGATTTCAAGACGTCCAGCAGGCCCAAATGGGTTGGACGTCCAGCCAAGAGGTCCACCATGTTGTATGTGTTCTATATGCATGTTGTCCATCTATTTTACTAGACCATAGGGGCGGGTGACCCAAGGGACCCACCATGATGTATGTGATTATATTCATGCCGTCCATTTATTTTCTGGACCATATGGGTTACCCAATAAGGCCCACTATGTTGTATGTGTTACACACACCATCCTCCCATTGTGCCTAGATTATGGGTTGTTTCATGAGGCCCAATGTGATGTATGTGAGGCCGATGTGATGAGGCCCAATGTGATGTATATAAGTCCCTTGTGTGAGGTCCAATATGATGTATGTGAGGCCCTTGTGTTGAGGCTCATTGTGGTGCATATGAGGCCTATGTGATGAGGCCTAATTATGATGTGTGATTCCACCATGATGTATGTGATGATGTTTATGATGCTCATTTAATTTCCTAGCTAGTATAAAAACCATGGACCCCATTATAGGATAGGTTCTAAATGGGTCATGCCTTGGGAGCAATGATGGTTAAATGTCCACATTGTAAGAGCAATGGTGGTTAAATGTCCACATTATAATCCTCCCTAAGGCCCGTTGTTAGGTCCATTCTCATCTCCTTTTTGTGGGCTAACCCAAATTGTCAGGCCCCCACTGTTATTAGTATTACCCATCTCACTTTATTGGGCTGACCCAAACTGTTAAGCCCTCATTTTGGATTATGCTTCCACCTACATTATAGGGCCCACCTTGTGCTTATCGGGCCCCTTAAGGAAGCCCAGTTTACTATGGGATGGAGCGGGTGAGGAAGCCCATCCTTTGTTCTTAGGCCCATACTTACTATGAGTAGGCCATCTAGGCCCATGCTTGTTATGAGGAAAATATATCCTTACCATAGATCATACTTAGTATAACTTAATGATTCATGCCCATGTGCATCATATGTGTGCTTGGTATGACGAATCATTTATCATAGCATATGCCATTAGGCGGACTGTTATGGGACTCCTTGAGAGACGAGTTACCCTATATGAGCGTACGTTACGCGCAAGATTGCTCCATGACTGAATAGTATGACTCATGCATCTCGCATTTGTGTGACATGATTACTGTACGCCCTAGCGACATCAGGGCCATAGCCTCCACAGGTGTAACATCCCGGATTTTTTGCCAACCTGGGATTAGACGTCCTTAGGCAATGGGTCGATCCTAATACCTTATTAACTTGTCAGAACTCAATCCCAAAGTCTAAAATCGCTTATAAACCCATTTCTTTCATAAATCCCACCCTTCACCACCTTGTTCTTTAAATTTTCTAAGTACTTTCACATTAGACACTATCTTAAAGTTTAGGTGATGAAGAACAATACTTAAACTAAACATTGCTACAAAGGACTAAGTATTACCTCAGACTGAAATCACCCAGGACTAAATCCTTTAGAAATTAGGCGAGAATTAGCCAGTGTTAAACTAAAGTAGCTATGAAATTACCACCAACCACTTTAAATACGATCTGCAAGACCCAAAACTTATAAAATCATTGACGCTAGGTTACCCTAAAATCTAGGATCAATCTCATTACCCGGCTGCTTTCGGGAGCATCTCGAAACTCCGTATCAGATCTGGACCGCATGTCAAAAGTCAGATTAACACGAAGTTAAGGAATTAGGACCGCCTTGCTGGGCTTGACAACCATCTCAGAAATCAAATCCAGATAGTGTCCCAGCGCTATTCGCTTTAGCTCGGAGTGAAGAGTGTGAGAAATGTGAAATTAATTCAAATTAAAATATCTTAAATAGTAATCTGGCACCTCTCACTTGCGGATCAGTTTTAAGCAACCAGACCGTCAGAATCAGACCAAATTACACCCTCGAATCAGGAGAAATTTCATACACATATCCATGTACTCGGAATCTCCGATCGAGATCCGCTGACCGTTGAACTGAAACTGGTCCGCCACGCGTGATCTGGAATTCCGACTGAAATGAAAACTTAACTAAACGTAGATCTGATATTGGTGAGCTTAAGTCCGACCTTTGGCTCAAGGAGGCCCGGCAGAAGTGCTCCGTTGAGCTGAAATAGGGTCGCTTTGGTTATAACCTAAGTATACCTTGCCCATAAGTCTATTTCGGTGACATTTTAGGCTATATAAGGACCTTAGAACCCTCTCTCTCACAGCTATACGAATTTGAGAGAAACTCTGGAGAGAGAAGAGAAAAAAGAGAGAGAAAGTGTGGGAGATGTGGGAGAATCTCCCTACCGCTATACGTGCGTAACCACTCCATTCTCATCGCTTTCCCAGCGATTTCGGTGTCATTTCTGTAAGTGTTATGATCTCATACTCCTTTGGTTGTCAAATTTTGTGTGCCAAAACATCTATCTGTGTCCTGTGCTTGTATGATGATTTATATGAATTCAAGACACTGGTTAAACACTTCAAGAAGCTACATGTTCAAGTCTGAAGAAGCAAGCTACTTGTTGAAATCTTCACGAAGCTACAATGTTGAAGTTCAAGTCTGAAGAAACAACGCATGAAGTAGTTTTATGTTGATGAAGATCTCAAGTTTAAAGCTACAACAAGCTCAAGATTTCAAGCATGATATGGTTCAAAACAAGCTCAAGATTTCAAGCCTGATATGGTTCAAAATATCTACATTCGTTGAATGGTTGAAGTTCAATGTCCATACGACATGGTTCAGGTTTGAATGACCTTAGGTTGACCCTTTAAGTAGGTCACTTTGGATACATAAATCAAATATTTATTTTACACAAGTTTGGTCTATTCTACGACCAGTCCTAGCTCTTGTTCGACCAGTCCTAGCATTGGTTCGACTAGTCCTAGAAATTCCACGACCAGTCCTAAGTAGTTGAAGATTTTTCGAAATTTTTGGTACGCCCATGACCAGTCCTGGAGATCCTTCGACCGGTCGTAGGAATGGCTTCGACTCGTCTTCGACCAGTCGTGGAGCTACGACTTAAAGTCCAGCAACGAAATCACTGGTCTTACGACCAGTCGTAGGAATCTACGACCAGTCGTAGGTGACCCACGACCAGTCGTAGGGTATTCACGACCAGTCGTGGAACGGCTTTCAAAGATCGCGCTTATTTTTTCAAAAATCTGTTAGAGCTACGACCAGTCGTAGGTTTCTAAGACCAGTCGTAGGAGCGATTTCTGCTTCTATAAATTGAACACGAATTTCAGAGTTTTGATAACTTCAACTCCATTCGATTCAAGAATTTTCAAGTGATCACTCTGAGATAAGTTTGTGTTTATTTTAAGCTAGATTGTGCTTATTTAATATTCCTTTTTGCTAGCTTATTTAATTTGATTTTGTTTCTATATTCCAATCTTATTTGAAAAGAGGAATTATCTTATTCCTTCTTCTTGGAATCAAAATCAAATATAGCTACGCCCAACAAGTTAAATCTAAAATCAATTAGAATTTAAAACCTTATGAATGTGAGTATTGGAAATTGAACTTTGACATTCAAATCATCTACTCCGATTGGTTCTACCGGGCTGCTACGAAAAAGGAGAAATTCAGGTATTTTACAATTCTGTAAAATTCATTTATTTTTGGTTTTGTTTGAGGTTAAGCCAGAAAAATCTCATTGTACTGGTTTTGTTTGAGGTTGAACCAGAAAAATCTCATTGTATTGGTTGTCTGAGGAAAACCAGAAAACTCAGAAAAGAGGGGTTTTTGAATTGTGTAAGCCCAAGTGAAAAAGACACAATTGTAAAGGTTTTTGGTGAACCTGTGAAAACCTATTTGATAGTGAACGCTAATATCCCCTGTGTGAGGATATTAGGAGTGGAGTAGCTTTTTGTGTGGCTGTTGGAAAACAGTTGGTGTACACACAAGCGAACCACTATAACTCTTTGACTTGTGGTTTGAATGCTTGCTTAATTATCATATCTTTTATCATTCAATTGTGTGGAATGTACAAGTGGATGTGAATGTTGTAACTATTTACATTTCAAGCAAGTGTGGGGATTGTTGTAATAATTTAGATCTATACTTTTGCATTTAATTCCTTGCTATTTCATTTAATTATATTAATATTGAGTCCTTGATCCAAAAGAGGTTCTAGAAATAAGGTTGTCCTACCATAAGCCCATGTTGATTATGGTGTAAGGTTGTCCTTAGAACTGAATTTGCATCAATCTCTCGATACCTATTTATCAAGGTGTTTTAAATTCAGCTTTGTGAATTGATTCATGTTGTAAGGCTATTGGTTTAATTTATTTCCGCTAATTTTATTTTAAATTTGGCATAGTCCTATTCACCCCCCCCCCCCCCCCTCTAGGTTATATAGCTTGGCCTTTTCAATTTCTAGGTAAGAAACACTAACCCTAAACTGATTTGGGGTTTTGATAGTTGTAGGTTATAAAATACCTAACCTATTTCGTTCAATAGGTTGCCAAACTGCCATATACGAAAGCTTAGCAAACCTATCGACTTCGTTACCATTCTACGACAAAAGGTGCGGACTTTAGGTGTATAGGTTATGGTTTTCAACGCTTTCAATGTCAGATAATGATAGATTCATGATCTGCATGCAATTGCACATGTACAAAGTACTGTCTGTTTTCTATTTCGATTAAAGATAAAGAATATGGAATTTTACATACTCTAGGTATTTGTAGAAAGTACCGTATACGTATAAATTTTGGAAATGTGTTTACCATGATTATTTGCTGTATGAATATATTATATATGGATAAAATACTTGTTTGGCGAAAGGGCTCGCCCTAATACATGTTTTGCTAATATACATTATATATGTTGAAATAGTGTATTCTAAGTGTTTGTGAAAGTGACTGAATGAGTATAGAATTCTCATTCATGCTCGCCATGACTAATTGTCATGGATATATGATTGTTGTATTGGCGATACCCCTTCGACGAAAGGATTTGCCCTGAATCACGCCACGGCCACTATACGCTATATATGTTGAAATGTGTAGCCCAAGTGTTTGTGAAAATGTTCAAATGAATATGAAACTTGGATTCCTACTTTCCATGACTATTCGTCGTGGTTGTACGCGTGTTATGATTGGGACAACTCCCTAGTGAAAGGATTTAGCCTAATGCCTATGTTGATGTATGTATTTTAAAGTGTTTGTTGAAATGTCTGAATGAGTAGTAGTTAGTAAATTGTAATGTATAAGGGCGTTGAGTTATGATTCTCAACTCCTTTAACTATGTGTGTGATTTCCTTGGATAGCTGTGTGATTAGGAATTAAATATGTACAAACTCATGCTTGTGTTGTGCTTCATAACATGCTCAACTGATTGTATGATTTTATCTATGTAATGCATATATTTAAATTCATGTTTACGTTGTATGATCCATCATGGGTGATGGGGGAGTGGTGTAACGATTCCGTGCAACAGCCCTAGCAGCCCTAAACGGATAATATCAGACTTTGATTGTATGATTTGAACCTTGATCCATTACTGCTTTAACTATCTGCAATTGAATGTGATTAGGGCTATGATTATAGTCCAGGCAATCGGTAACGGGGTTGAATTCGTGGCTGAGATTCATCTGCCACGTGAGATCTGTTCGATGAACCTGAGTCGTACTTCAGTTGGTGATAGTGGTTGGTCACACGAAGTGCTTATGCGCTTCATATCGTTTAACTTGTTGTGCGCTCGAGCTAGCCGAGCTCGTCAAGTAACCCGATCTATCTAATGTATGTTCACCATGTTTGGACGCTACTGCTTGAACCTAGGGTACCAAACTTACCAATGAAATCCCTTTTAACCATGATACCTCGATCCGCTAAGACTCATGAGCCAGGCATGGTGGTATGGGACACCGTGGTCGAGCTGTCTGCCTACGCTGGGGCCATATGCCTCCCATAGTGACCAGTGAGCAACCAGACTCGTGAGCTGATTATGGTGGTATGAGAAACTATATTCGTGTTGTCGGCCTACATTGATAAGGTGATGGGGGAGCGGTGTAACCTTTGTACGTAACAGCCCTGACAGCCCTTTATAGTGACCTCGAGCATACTCTGAATTTGTTTTGAGGTGACGTGTTTTGCCGCGGTGTATAAAGTATGAAACTAGGCTTGTATCTGTATAGTGATGAATCGTTAAAAAGGTGATGGGGGAGTGGTGTAACCTTTGTGCGTAACAGCCCTGACAGCCTTTTACAGCGACTTAGAAATATACTATCGTATGAGATTATCTAGGATTGACGACCCAAGAATGGATCGTGTTTGGGAATGATACAAGGGAGGTACCCTAGTTTTCCAATACTGTTGTTTGAAATGGACTAATAATTACTCGGTTATCATGCTCATCATCGCACTGCATGTGCCTGGTAGATGTGGAGCACTGAGAGATGAACGCATTCGCGAACGTAAGATGGTGTCGCATTAGGGTGGTTTGGCAAGGGCATACATCATGTCATTTCATATTGTATTAAATAAGAGTAGTTAGAATTGTTTGATTGTATCGCTTTATCATTACTGCTTGACTGAATTAATAACATGTTAACCTATGCTTTATTGTTCCACTGAGTTAGCTACTCACTCCCACGTTACGGGACGGTGTTCCGAACACCCACTAGACTTTGTCTGATTGCAGATGACGATGCTACTCTTGAGGTGGAGCCGAACCTTTATGATGACAATGATGCTTGTTCGTGTATGCTATGCTGACAGCTTCACGTGAGCCGTGTCTTGATCGACGGGATTACAGGGATGTTGACTAGATAACACTACACCTTTGGTATAATTTGAAATTGTACTTGTAATTCTTTAACCTGGTAACATTATCACACTCTAGAGACTCACCACTATTTTTATATATTTTATATATCTATCACAGTCTTCCGCTTGCAATTTAACTATCTCTGGAGTATGGTTTTCTGTTTTGGCTTAATCTCACTCATGTTCAGTGCACTAATACAGACAACATTCAATCATCATTATCTATGTTGCATAAGTGATGTTCTGAAAACTCAAGAGTTGAGTTACTACTCGACCCTCGATTTTTCGGGGCGTTACAACAGGCATAACGTGGATGGCAGGAATGAATACCAGAATACTTGTTACTAGCACGGGGGCACTATAGATGTCCTAGGGTGAAACTCTTTAAATCCTTATGGTACTAGGAGGATGCTCCAACGTCGAGACCAAGTTGATACATGAGTGCATGAGGACCGTATACCAGTGGGCTGCGTCTCCCACTGTGTCATGGTCGGTTGGAAAGGGGTGTGGCCTTACTCGCTCGGGTGAGGGGGAAATGACTAGGCTGAGTCTGACCCAGCTTGAGGATTGGGTCCGCTATCGACGAGTCGAGCCCGATATTGGCAGACAGATAGTGAGGTCTCTTCCACTTATCCAGTTGTGTGCTTCGATGGGGTGGCAAGCTGGTGTTGAGTGTACTAGACCCCAATGATATTAAAGAGATGAGTTGTATTGTTATGTGGATTCAGATGAGGATTGGTATGCCTGAGTTGCATTTCGCATATGACATTGGTCATGTAAGCCCTGCATTCGCATAGCCTTGTTACGACAGATATCATTCATGGATTTGTCAGGACCCTCTCATTCATTGACTTGTCATCATTTTTCCATTCATGGACTTACCAGCACATTCGATATTGCTCTGATATTGCATACTTGGTACTTATCTTGTGAACACACTTACACCACCCTCTAATCTTTCTATAAGCTTATGCACGATCGTTGTGTGCAGGTAACGCTAGGACGCCGTAGCAGCACTGAGTCAGGAGCATGTCGCTGAGTTTTTAGAGCCTTTAATATCGTCATTGTATTTCCCTTATACATTGTACTCAAAGTTTTTTTTTTATTATAGTGGATATGTGGTGATGTTATTGTTGTTGTTTATGGGTTATGCTTATGGTTATGCTTCTTATAAAAGAAAAAAGTTTATGATCTAAATCCTCCTTGTAAGATCCCAGGATCGAAATCTGGCATATGGGTGCCAGAAGCTGAGAATTGGGTACTACGGAGGTTGTCGGATCCGGATTCGGCGATCGAGAATTTTGTGAGTCCGATTTTCGAGTCTGGGGTGTGACAACCTCAATTGGTCGAGTATGGTCCTTGACCTGTTGAAGGCCGATTGGTCGAGGACGTACTCGACCCGTCGAGTAGCTAAAAAAATTATATATTTAAAATTTGAAATTTATATGTTTTACATTTAAAAATTATAAACATATAATAAATAAAAAATGTATAAACAACACGATTTAATTAATTAAAAGTATACAAACCAATATCATGTTTTAATTTAAAATATTTATTCCTCTCATGCAGTTTGGTCATAATGTCTGCAAGCTGCTTTTCAATGTGAATATATTCTAATGAAATGCTCTTGTCCTCAACTAATTCTCAAATATAATGATATCGATTGTCGATATGTTTCGTACGAGAATGTTGAATACGATTCTTAGAGATATTAATTGTGCTTGAGTTGTCATAATATAATATCATTGTATCTTACGCAATCCCATAATCAGCTAACATTCTTTTCATCCAGATCAACTGGGTGCTAGCATTGCTAGCTGCAATATATTCAGCTTCATCTGTTGAGAGTGATACAGAATTTTGCTTCTTGCTGAGCAAGGAAACTAAATAATTTCCTACGTAGAAACATCCACCACTAGTAGATTTTCTATCATCGATGTTTGCTTCCCAGTCCTCATCGGTATATCCGGCAAGTTGTACATTTGTATCATGCGGATACCATAGACCTAAGTTAATAGTACTTATGACATATCTGACTATCCGTTTAACAACGATTAGATGTGATTCCTTAGGATTAGATTGATATCTAGCATATATTCCAACGCTAAAAGCAATATCAGGTCTACTAGCAGTTAAGTATAGAAGACTACTAATCATACTTCGATATAAAACAAAAGTCTATACTTTTATCTGTTTCATCCTTAGAGAGTTTGAGAGTTGTACTCATAGGAGTATCAAACTTTTTCCCACTCTCAAACCTAAACTTCTTTACGAAATTCAAAACGTATTTGTTTGAGAGATGAATATACCATCTTCCTGTTGTTTTACTTGTAATCCAAGAAAGTAATTTAGTTCTCCAACCGTACTCATTTCAAACCTGGATTTCATCAGATCTGCAAACTCAATGGACAAGTTAGTGCATGTAGATCCATAAATAATATCATCAACGTAGATATGTACAATCAATATATGTTCATTATATATATATATATATATATATATATATATTTATAAATAACGTTTTATCAACGCTTCCCATGATAAAGTTGTGACTAAGTAAGAATTTAGTCAACTTTTCGTACAATGCCTTGGGAGCTTGTTTTAAACCATAAAGTGTCTTTTTAAGACGGTACACAGATCTGAAAGTTTAGGGTCCTCAAAACCCTCAGGTTGTTCAACATATACTTCTTCATGTAAATCACCGTTTAGAAACGCACTTTTAACATCCATTTGATATATTTTGAATTTCTTATAGTAAGCAATTAAAATAAATAATCTAATGGATTTAAGGCATGTAACTGGTGCAAAGGTTTCATCGTAGTCAATTCCTTCTATCTGAGTGTAGCCTTGTATAACCAATCATGCCTTGTTTCTATATTTCCCATTTCATCAGATTTGTTCTTAAAAATCCATTTAGTTTTCGATTATATGTTTTTCAGAAGGTCTAGAAACCAAATACCAAACATCATTTCTGACGAATTGATTTAACTTTTCTTGCATAGCCAATATCCAACTTTCATCGACAAGTGCTTCTTTTACATTTGCCTGTTTAATTTGAGAAGTGAAGCAGACATAATTACAGATATTTTTTAACTATTTTCTTGTCTGAACACCAGTACGAGGGTTACCCAATATCTGATCAGTCAGATGGTATTTGACTGATCTTAATTCAGTATTATCTGATTTAGATGAAGAGTCAGGTTTATCAATAATGTTCACTTCATCATCATCATTTCTGACTCATGTTCTTTTGTTAAGAACACGATATGCCCAACTATTTAAAGCATAACACAAGAATATTCCCTCATTACTCTTGGCTTTGAACTTTTTCAAATTTTCTCGGTTACGTAAAATGAAACATTTACTTTCGAAAGTTTAAAAGTATTTAACTGTTGGCTTCATATTGAACCATAACTCATAGGCTATTTTATCTTTGACTTTTCTAACATACACACGATTTATAATCTAGCAAGCAGTATTAACAGCTTCGGCCCATAAGTTTTTTGGTAAGTTCATGCTATTTAGCATTACATTGGTCATTTCCTGTAATACTCTGTTCATTCTTTCAACAACCCCATTCTGTTGAGGTGTTTTAGGAGTAGAGAACTCATGTGATATACCATGGTCTGTATAATACTTCTCAAAATTGCTATTTTCAAACTCAGTACCATGATCGCTACTGATTTTGATTACATGTACTTCTTTTTTAGTCTGAATTCATTTTAAAAATTTTCTGACTTCATCGAGAGTCTCTGATTTCTCTCTCAAGAAGGCTACCCAAGTATATCTTGTAAAATCATCAACTATAACCATGAAATACGTCTTTCCACCTCTACTCTCCATTCTCGTTGGTCCCACCAAATCCATATGGAGTAGTTCAAGAGGTTTGGTTGTGGCTAAGGAGTTCACTTTCTTGTGACTACTCCTAATTTGCTTGCCAATCTCACACGTGCCACAAATTTTTTTTTATGCCTTTTTTAATTTGGGTAAGCCACGAATGTGATCTCTCTTGCTCAATTTGTAAAGGTCTCTAAAGTTAACATGTCCAAGATGTTTATACCATAGTTCTATTTCATTTGTTTGGACCATATAACATGAATAGTTAGAAAAGCATGAGTCATTAATAATGTAGCAATTCTCAGAAGTCCTACGACCATTTAATATCATACTTCTCTTCTCATTTCAAAATCTCACATCCGTGATTTGTAAATTTTATACTGTGTTTGTTATCACAGATTTGAGATATACTTAGGAGGTTATGTTTTAGACCTTCAACATACAGTACATTCTCAAAGGGAGGAAGATTAGAGAGTTGAACAGTACCTTAGTATATGATTCTGCAGTTACTTCCGTCACCGAAAGTAACTAAGCCGTCATTTACTTCTTTGAAGTTGGTGAATATCACTTTGTCACATGTCATATGTCTTGAACATCTACTATCCAGGTACCATTGTGAATGGCTAGTGGCTTTGAAGGTTGTGTGGCCAACAACACATGTAACCTTTGAAACCCATTTCATTATGATTATGGGTTTAGGAGTTCCATTAGATTTTCTCTATTTCTAGGAGTTGGAATTTCTCCCCTCTCTATTAACTTCGATTCCATCTGAGTTGGATTTTAGAAGCTTATTAAGTAAGTCCACTATTTTTCAACCAAGGGAGGTTTGTTATATCTTTGATTTCTATAGCTGATGACATTAGAATTAAAATTAGAAACTTGAAAAGGTTTTGGATTTTTGAAATCATTTCTGTAAGTGCTAAGTTGTAAATCTAGCACCCTGAATTGTCAAAATTTGTTGTGCCAAAACACTTCAGTATGGTTGACTTGTTTTGATAGATGGAAAGTTCACCCTCAAGTTCAAATTGATGAAAATTTCACCTTCATTTGAAGATGAGCGTGGTGTTATCTACATCGACGTTATATGTGCTACAAGTACACATGTACAAGTACAACAACAAGTTGAAGATCATCAAGTTAAGGTATTCAAGCTCAAATGCAACATTACTTTAATCTTCAAGCTTAAAGTTCAAGCTTATGTTAAAGCTCAAGATCAAGTCTCAAATTCAAGCTCAAGTACACTACTTCAAGCTCAAGTCACAAGAACAAGCTCAAGTACATTTGCTCAAGTCTCAAGACACAAGTTCGAGACAAGTTCAAGAATTCAAGGTCAAGCTTCATGTGCTTCAAAGTGTCTTATCTACCAAAGCGACCGATGTTTCAATTTCAATACTCACATTTAAGGTATACATGACCCTAGAATGACCTTAAGATTAGGTCATTAACATTGCGTGTTTAATTTGGGTCATTGTACTTATTTTAGTCTTTGCTTCGACTAGTCCAGGCAATGGCTTGACCAGTTTAGGGTTTTTCTCAACCAGTCCAGATTTAAATTCAAATTTTCAGAAATTTCTGGTAGGTCCTCGACAGTCAAGTACCCTGCTTGACCGGTCGTGGAGACAGGTTTGACCAGTCAAGTATGGCTCGACTCAAACTCCAGTAACGTAATTTTTATTCACTTGACCAGTCGAGTGAGCTGCTTGACCAGTCGAGAAAGCCACTCGACCAGTTGAGGGTTTGTTTTATCCGATCGCGCTAAAAAATTTGAAATTTCGTTCGGCTAGGACCAGTTGAGCCAAACCTTAAACCAATCGAGTGAACTGATTTGCAGCCTATAAATAATGGACATTTCTTAGAATTTTTCATTCATTCCAAGCCAATTCAAGCCACCACTCTGAGAGACAAATCCCCACTATTGTGAAGCTATTGTGAGGCATTTAAAATTTATTTTAATAGCTTTTTTATTATTTAATTTCTTAATCTCTTGATTCCATTCTATTTGATTTAAAAAGTGGATTTTGAGTTAACCCTTTGTGAGATCCAAGAAATTGAATCCAAGTAGCCTAAGGTTGGATTTAATTTAAAATTCATCTACACCTAGAACCCCTTCTTCTGTGAGATTGAACATTAAACATTATCATCTACAAAGAAGCAGTTCTACTGGCTACATCGAAGATCTTTCTTTAGATAAGTATATGTCATTTATTACATTTTGGTTTGTAAGATTGCTAGAAAATCTTTCATTTGGTTTTGACTGAGATAGCCAGAAAATCTCAGTGTGTGGGGTTTTTAATTGTGATAGCCCATTGGAAAAATAATTGTAAAAGTTTTAAGGTGAACCGTGGAAAACCTTCTTCTTAGTGAAAGCCAATATCCCGTGGGTGTGGATATTGGGAGTGGAGTAGTTGTGTGGCTGTTTGAGAACAGTTGGTGTACACACTCGAACCACTATAATTTTTGTAGTTGTGGTGGATGATTGTATTTGATTATGTGTGTGAATGTTGTAATCTATTTTATACTTTTGTGGTGAATGTTGTAATAGCTAGGTTTATTTCTTTTGCCTCTGTATGGGTTTGAGTTTTTGATACTTGCTGACGTTCGCCATTGGTTTTTGGTATAAGGTTGTCCTTAAAACAACGTTGGTATCAACCTCTCAATACTTGTGTATTTGAGGTTGCTTTATTTTCCTGCTATTTGCATTATATTTTCGCATTTATTTTTTATTTGGTATAGTCCTATTCACCCCCCCCCCCCCCCTCTAGGACTTGGGGCTCTCACTTTTCAAGTGGTATCAGAGCCTAATAGCTCATTCCATTAGATTGATTTCCTGAGCTAAGCGATCTCGAGCTCCTAATATGTCAAATTTTGATAACCTTTCTATTATTAGGCCACCACCATTTGATGGCTCCAATTATGCTTATTGGAAAGCCCGGATGAGAATCTTTCTGAAATCCATCGATGAGAGCATGTGGCAAGCCATAGTGACTAGATGGAACCCACCTACGTCTGAAGTTCTAGGCTCCGATGGAACTAACACTGTTAAAGAAACACCTTATTATATGTGGACCACTCTTCAGAAAAATAAGAGCAATGCCAATGCGAAGCTTTAAATGCAATCACTTGTGCACTATCACTAGATGAGTTCAAAAGAATTATATCTTGTGATACTGCAAAACAAGCCCGGGATATCTTAGAAATGACAGACAAGGGTATGACTCTTGTCAAAAAGTCAAAACTTCAAATCCTCACCACTAGGTTTGAGGAAATACGTATGGAAGAAAGTGAATCATTCATGGACTTCTATACTAAACTGAATGACATAGTCAACTCAATGTGGGGTCTTGGAGATAGCATCCCAAAAAGTAAAGTTTGTGCAAAGATATTGCACTCACTTCCTGAGAGGTTCAATTCTAAGGTGACAATCATTCAGGAACTTCGAGACACGAAGAATATGAGGGTGGAAGAGCTTGTCGGTTCTCTACAAACCTACGAGGTAAATTTCAAGGCTCATAAAAGTAAGTCAATAGCCCTTAAATCATTTAAATATATTTCTCAAGATAATAGTAATAATTCTGATTGTGAAAATTCAGAGGATGATATGGCCTTATTAGCCAAGAAGTTTTATAAGATTTTCAAAAGTAAAAAGAGAGTTAATTTTCAAAAACCCTCTGAGATGAAAAAAGATAAAGCTAAAAAATCAGAATCACTAAAAGATAGCCAATGCTTCAAATGCCCTGAATACGGGCATCTGGCAAACAAGTGTCTAAAAAGGGACAAACCAAAGAGAAAAGGCATGTTGGCCACGTGGGATGAATCGTCCTTCTCCGAAGCTTCTTCTGAGTAGGATGATTCAGAACTCAAATCTTCAAGTGAAGTTAAGGTCTTAATGACTCTAGCTAGGGTCACTTACACAGATAGTTGTGATACATCTGAATATGAAAATCTGTGGAGTGACCCTGAAAACGAAGACGATCTTCAGGATGCCTACAATGCCCTATACAGGGAGAGTTGTAGATTATTGTCAAGCTTAAACTTCAAAAAGAAAAGTTTCTAAAATTAAAAGAGGATTTTGAAAACTTTGTTTTAGAAAAATCGCATATTTCTAATTGTTAAAAAAAAAACTAAATGTGATTTAGATTTCAAGACATCTCAACTCGAAAACCTAAAATCAGAAAATGAAAACTAAAAATGGAAGTCTCTTCCCTCTTGAGTTCAAAGGATACTTAGAGTGTAACATCCCGGATTTTTTCTAACCTGGGATTAGACGTCCTTAGGCAATGGGTCGATCCTAACACCTTATTAACTTGTCAGAACTCAATCACAAAGTCTAAAATCGCTTGTTAACCATTTCTTTCACAAATCCCACTCTTCACCACCTTGTTCTTTAAATTTTCTAAGTACTTTCACTTCACCCTAAACACTATCTTAAACTAGCTAAGTAGTATAACTTGGATCACTTTATATACAAATTACAAAGGCCCAGGTACCACCTCAGATAGAAATTACTCAGGACTAAATCCTTTAGAAATTAGGTGAGGATTAGCCAGTGTGGAACTAGAGTACCAGTGAAATTAGCACCAATTGCTTTAAATACGATCTACAAGACCCAAAACTTGTAGAATCATTGACGCTAGTTTACCCTAAAGTCTAGGATCAAACTTATTACCCGATTGCTCTCGGGAGCACATTGAAACTCCGTATCAGGTCTAGACTGCACATCGGGAGTCCGAATAACACGAAGTTAAGGAATTAGGACCGCCTTACTGGGCTTGACAACCATCTCAGAAATCAAATCCAGACAGTGTCCCATGGCTGTTCGCTTGAGTCCAGAGCGAGAGAGTGTGGAAACACTTGTTTCTTTACAAAATAAATTTCTTGAATAGTAATCTGGCACGTGTTGCTTGCAGATCAGTATTAGGTAACCAGACCGTCAGAATCTGACCCAAATACACCCTCGGATCAATAGAAATTTCATACACATATCCATGTACTCGGGATCTCCGATCGAGATTCGCTGACCTTTGAACTGAAACTAGTCCGCCACGCGTGATCTGGGAATCCCACTGAAATAAAAACTTAACTAACCTAGATCTAATGTCTGTGAGCTTAAGTCCGACCTTTAGCTCAAGGAGGCCCGCCAGAAGTCCTCCGTTGAGCTGAAACTGACCCGCTTTGGTTATAACCTAAGTATACTTTGACCTGGAGTTTATTTCGGTGAGTTTTTAGGCTATATAAGGACCTTAAACCCTCTCTCATTGCAGCCAAACGAATTTGAGAGAAACCCTAGAGAGAGAAGAGAGAAAAGAGAGAGAAAGTGAGAGAGAAGTGGGAGAATCTCCCTGCCACTCTTCCCTGCTGCTATCCATGCTTAACCACTCCATTCTCATCACTTTTCTGGAAATTTCGACTTCGTTTCTAGTTAAGAAACCCTAACCCTAATCTGTTTTGGGGTTGTATAAGTTGTAGGTTATGAAATAGTTAACCTATTTCGATCTATAGGTTGTCAAACTGCCGTAGACGGAAGCTTAGCAAACCTATCGTATTCTTTACGATTCTACGACAAAAGGTGCAGACTTTAGGTGTATAGGTTATGGTTTTCAACACTTTCAATGTCAGATAATGATAGATTCATGATCTGCATGCAATTGTACATGTACAAAGTGCTGTCTGTTTTCCGTTTCGATTAAAGATGAAGAATATGGAATTTTACATACTCTAGGTATTTGTAGAAAGTACCGTATACGTATAAATTTTGGAAATGTATTTGCAATGATTATTTCCTATATGAATATATTATATATGGATAAAATACTATTTGGCAAAAGGGTTCGCCCTAATACATATTTTG